>DWTU01002174.1:0-11888 GCA_018251515.1 Cecropterus confusis | reverse complement strand
GTTTTTACAATATAGAACCGGGAGTTACGGCTAGTCTTTAATAAATATCAAGTATGATTAGCGTGTAGAGCAGTGATAGCCTAATGGTTGAAAATCGGCCTCTCAATCGAGGATCCGAGGTTCGAATCCCAGGCACACACCTCTGATTTTTCTAAAAAATAATGTAAGTATTAGAAATGAATTATTACTGCTTTACGGTCAAGGAAAACATCGTGAGGAAACCTGCACACCTGAGACTTAAAAAAAAGAGTTCTTCACACACCTTGTGTGAAGTACCAATTTGCACTTGGCCAGCGCGATGGTCTATGGCCCAAACCCCTCTCATCTCGAGAGGACCGTGCCCAGCAGTGGGACAGTAATGGGTTGACGATGATGATTAGTCTTAGAAGCATCGCCCCACGATTTTATTTTAATATCGTCTAAAATCTTTACATAGATGAGGAGAGTGGTATGATGATCAACGTATGGTGTTAGTGACCGCAGTGGGTATTGATATTTCCCTAAGAGATGATGCTACCCATCTCCTGGTTTCGTCCCTTACTCCGTGACATCCGTGGCACATAAGTGACAAGATGGTAGCTTAAGCAACTATCAAGCTCAAGGAATCATAACCGATGAGTTGTTAGACTGACAATTATATTTTAATCACCAAAACAACTAGAAATCTACAAATTTAGTGCTGGAATGCTATAAAAACACAAAAATAAATAAATGTAGTGAACAGACACAGAAACAGAGGAAATAAAACTATTAAATTCAATTAATAATTCATTCATTCAAATATGAGACAAAAACTTAAGTAAGCTGTTATCCCTTGATTACTGTGTCTCACAAAGCTAACCCTATATTGAAGTAGTTCTCATGCATAAGGACAGCTGGTTCAGTAGTTTAATTATTTTTATTGTCCCTTTAATTTGTACCGAATGAAGCACTTCACAGTGCCCTCTCTCTTCTACACATTAACACACTTTAATTTTCTCTCACATATAATATTTAGTACTTTTATCTCCATCAATTACTCTCGAGTGTCATTTTTGTATTAACGTACCTACTTATGTATAGTTGAAATCCGGTTGGCTGAACCTAATACTGACTACAATAGTCCTATTTGAGTTATTCAAAGGTGTAAATCTACTAACGTAGAGAACTACGGATTGCTGTATATATCCTCCATTCTCTTACATACCTTTTATTCTGAACGCTGTATTCGAAGAACTGCTGCCACAAAGCATAAATAAGTTGTTCTATTAGAGTCAAATCCTGCATCAAGATATAAACTTAAAATATAATCTCGTTAAAATTTAAAGGCAATTTATCTAATACAATATTTTGAATTATGTATGTAATAGGGAATTTTTTTAAATAAATAGTCAAAAAAGAATGTTTAAATTAAATATCAAACGACGATTCGACTTCAGACGACCTAAATTTCAGTTTAGATGCTGGGAGTGGCAACGCTTTTTAGTAGGCAAATAAGCCTTATGGTATTGCATAGTTTAGTTTTAGGTGTCTTCTCCCTTTCAACCCACTTTTTATAATATAGAAATAGCAAACGAGCAAGCAGTCCACCTGATGATAAGTGGCAACTACCGCTTACAGACAACTGTGACTAAACTCAGATAAGATTAGTCTTAGCTGAGTTTCGCCACAGATGCGTTACTACCCCTGAAGACTAAGTTAAAATGCCTCGCTTAAGTATTTCACCCTTACATAGGCTTCAAACCAGAACATAGCAGTGTTTAGAGTTGATGTTATTAGGCAGAAAAGCTGTGATGATGGTGCCTCCGGTGTCAGGCCACAAGGGACACTGTGAATACACAAACACCCAGACCCACAATAGAAATCTAAACTTATCATTCAGATGTCTCTCTGGCCGGGGATCGAACCCGGAACCCACTGCGTGTCAGACTGGTACTGTGACCGCTCCGTCACGTGGGTCGTCAAATGCTACTTGGCTATGCGATCAGAGTGTATTGTGCTCAAAATTAGTCATGTGCAAGGTGATTAAAAATCAGAGTACGTGTAATGTAACAAAGCTGAATGTAAGCTATTTTAGTAGCTGGAATACAACATTTTATTTCCATTTAGTTTATTTCCTAATTTTAATGCTACGACTTCAAATACAATTCGTATAAATATATCTTTAAAATCTTACTATTAATAAATATTTCATATCGCTCCAAGGAAACTTAACTATCTAGACTAGTGTATAAAATAAATTTTGAAAATTCTACTTTTCTATCGTCTGTATTTTCAGGAATTTGAGCAAGTACAGAATAATATGAAATTCACCCCATACAGGAGCTCATATTATTTATTGTAGCGATTACCCACATGTGTAATAAATGTACGTTTATGTACGTTACGTAGATTTGTGATTTGATAAAGATTTGGTTAAATGTGTACTACAAAGCCTTTAACCGTACATAAAGAATAATGCATAACATCACTAAAATTGTACGTAACACAGCCCAAGCATGCATGCATGTTAATAAGCTGTAACAATTACTGTTAATAATTGGAAATGTTAAGTTATTGTGTACAATTATTTTTCTAAGATAAGGTTAAATAATACGGTTATTTAACATTATCTTTGAAAAATAATTCTACACAATAAATTAACTTAACTTAACTTTAGTAAAATTGTATGATGATTGATGAGAAAAACGGAAGAGTCATAAGAGCACCGTTTAATTGATTTTAATGAAATTAGGACTAAATTTTGTCTCAATATAAGCCTAAATATCAACTATTTAAAATAATTTTTACAGTTTAATGTTATTCCTTATTTTCAGCTCTTCATCATCTTTTTTTATACAAACATTTGTGATGTTAAGGACGCACAAACAAAGCACAACTGTATTTTTTTTTAATTTGTGGATATTTTGTAAATATTATTCATGTACGCATGTACGCATGTACGCAACATGCGTGTTATAATATAAAGATGGAACCAATCGTTTTCAATCACAAAACTATCTTTTGGCAATGTTTTGTGTGATGTATAGAGCTATTATTGCAACAACCATAGTTATTTTTATAAACTTTATGTTAATTTACTACCTAAGATCGTATTCTACGTTTTTATTCGAAATCAGGAAATAGAAAAATCATTCGAATATTCATATTTAATTGAGGAATAAATTTTGTTTTTGCTAATTGTAGATAGGTACATACTTACATAATTTATTTTCCAATTTTACTTCAAGGTTAAAGCTATTAGTTTAATTAATACGTTTATCATAAAAGATAGATACTTAAATGACGTGAATTCAGTTTAAAATTTAGTTTTAATACTGATAGGTATTTTAAAGTTTACACAAGGTGTTTTTACTTATTGCGACTACTTGCGTATTTATTGATATGGTAATTATGGCGTTATTCGTATTTGTTTATTAGTATCAATTAATCAGAAGGAATTTTGGATACAAACGGAAGCAGCTGTCGCTATAAGACATTAAGTTTCTTTATATTTAACACAGTGACACACACACACGCATTCACGTAACGTAACAATGCAAGTAACATATAATTATTATTACAGTACAATAAAATGAAACGAAATAAAAATAAATATTTTTTTATGATATCCGATTTATTTTAACGTGTTTTGGGTGGTACAACCATTTGGTAGTTGTACCAAACAGATGTTATCAAGGAACCTTGTCATCGATTTGTTATCTGATCAAATCAATAAGCTTTAAAAATGTAATCAATCGCTGTGGAACAGTATATAATTCCATTCGTTTCATAATAATACGTATATTTTAAATAAATTCGACAAACACGTTTTTGTATGATATGAGAATAAAAATATGAGACTTTATTGACAACTTAAAACCTTTTAAAGCATTTGTAATTTGTAACATTTTATCGTACAATGTAATTCTTTTATACGGTAGAGCTATCGAATGTTACATAAAGATCCAAAATGTTTAGCATGATTAAGTTATCGTGAGGTACGAGCCAAGGTCACATATCCTACCTTAGCACGTGCCCGGCACAGCGTGGAGGCGCTCCAGAAGGCTCTTGTTGGTGCCAGCACAGCCCAGCGGCGCTGACACGCGTTGCCAAAGTATCACCAACACCAGAAAAAGTGCGAGCCGAATCGCATCCACTCCCGGCACCGCAACAACACGCCGCGCGATCAAAACATAGCTCTCACGAACCTTTTCGACACACAGACTCGATTTGCAAAATTTATTCATCGCATCCGCCGAAAACACCTATAATTTTTATGAGCACCGAAAATAGGCACGCTCGATCTATGAATCCCTTCAATGTTTCCTTTTTCACGGATTAGCACCAGTAAACTGTGAGGAAAACACCATAAGACGCTATTGCAACTCGAACGCCGCCGGAAAACTCGATTTCACACGGTACACACGTGAGTGCGGATCGCTCGCCGGCACAGTACGCGCTGTAAACAGAAGGAGCGCGGCTCAACAACACGCACACACACGTATCGATTCACACACGCGCGACACACTCGGCGCGCGCACTCTTGCTCGCGCCAGAAATAGATATCACGTCACCTTCAACCAATCACACTTCGAATACATAACGCCACATTAGAAACCCATTGGTGGAGATTCCATTGACGGATTACTTGCCATAAGGCAGTTCAATTTGCGATTAACCGAAAGTTTTTGATAAACTTAACTGATATCAAATCGGCATAGACGAAATCATCGATAGGATTATCTGTAAAATAATTGATTACACAATTAATCACATTTCACTGCAGATGTTAAATATACACCGAAACAAAAACGTTTAAAGCGATTCTTTAATGTTTTTCTTCGACTCTACCTAGGTAGAGCTTGCGCGTGAGATAATTATTTTTTGTTGGTTCATTTACAGTCTGTTTACAAGTATCGCCGTACATCCTGTTTATAGTTTTTAAAATTGCTTGTTAATTACTAATTCCATTACATTTTTTTTTATTAAAGGTAAATGGACTATAAGATTATTAATAAAAACACTTATTGTAATTGTCGTTTAAGTGTTCTTAATAAAAAATACAGTACACATGTTCGTTCATAAATGCAAACGCTGCTTTGTAATCATAATAAATACATTACACACTTATAGTGTGTACATATAATCATGTATCATGGTGTCTGTAAATTGATGATACCTCTTCGTTACTTCTGAAAGTGCATTGCACTCGCTGAAACGCGACTTTGCTTGCGTTAGGAGTCAGGAGGTACTAAGATCATTAGATCAAATACACCGAATAAATTATTGTAAATCCTAAGTTTTTTCTTTGTACTTTGAATGATGTCGTCATATAAACGTCTACTTCTTGAGATTGCATTCTAGAATTCCAGAATAGTAAATCTTTTATCACGTAAAATAGTTTTAGTTAGTTTTGTTTTAAGCAGTCAGTTTTTTGTTTTAATGCTTTTAACGATGTTACTAGTTTATAACATTTAAGTAGCGAGCATGCAGTCCATCTGATAGCAAGTGGCCACTGCCGCCCATCGATATCTGTAAGCAACTTTGTACCGAACTGAGGTTCTATCTGAAATCAATCAAAGATACATTCCTACTTTCGAGGACTAAGATGGTCGACTCATATCACCTAGTAGTAATCTCAGTAGATTTCAGTCACATACAAATTGCAGAGACATACTCGTTAATGTAAATACTACCTAATGTATTTGGGTTAAATATAAAAATATTGTTTCCTACATTTCTTCCTTCATGTAAAATAGATTTATACAAACATGATTATTACATATATATATTTGGATAAGAAAGCATTTAATTTTTTATAACACTTATTAATCGAGTCCAGACGACAGATTATCGGATATCTATGTAATAAATTACGTATATCGGTGACAAATATCAGATTATAATGTTATGAAAGTAAATGGTATTGTAGTATAAATAAATCGTAGATGAACTTATCCTGGCGTATTCATTTTTAGGGTTCCGTATCCAAAGGTTAAAAACAGAACCCTATTACTAAAACTCCGCTGTCCGTCTGTTTGTCGCCACGATGTATCTCATGAGCATTAATAGCTAGACAGTTGAAATCTTCACAGATGATGTATTCCTGTTGCTTGTATAACAAAAATTACTAAAAACGGAATAAAAAATAATCAAGGGAGGCTCCCATACAAAAATCGTGATTTCATTGCCGTTTTTTACAGATGTCCGAGTTGCAATTGGCCAGTTTTTTATCTCATGAAATTATACCGTTTATTGTACTTATCTATGCAAACTTTGTGATATTATCTATAATGTATATAATGTATATAATCTTATCTGTTATTTTACTTCAACAAAGATGAATTATTCCTTTAATAATAGCAATCATTTTTAACGGAAATTAATCAATGATCATTTCTGTATAATTCTATAATTATCTAAGACAATAATAGAAGATAAGTATTACATCGGAGTACATAACTTACGTCATTGTACTTTTTGTCTTAAGTTTTATTTCTGTAGTTGTCTTCATTTTCGTTATATGACGAACTCCGCTCGAAGATAAATCAGATGAATATTCATATGTT
Source organism: Cecropterus confusis (assembly GCA_018251515.1). Classification (NCBI taxonomy): domain Eukaryota; kingdom Metazoa; phylum Arthropoda; class Insecta; order Lepidoptera; family Hesperiidae; genus Cecropterus; species Cecropterus confusis. The sequence goes on along the minus strand of DWTU01002174.1, from coordinate 5,358 downwards.
ATTTTTGAATTAAAACATATTAAATAATTCTAATAAATTGGCAGAAACATGTATCTCGATTTGACTTAAGTTAATTATTACTAAAAAGGACAGCAAGGGAAGATTTCAGTAAAGGATTTATTTAAATCTTGTTGAACATCGCAGCACTCCTAGTCTTAAACTTTCAGTTAACATTTCAACTGCGTTTTTAATTGCATTATTTATTCAGTATCTTATTACTCATATTCTCACTTTACTACACACTACACTTGTTATGAAAATGATAGGATTATAATGATTATAATGTAGAGGTTTTTACTAACAAATGAAAATATCGTTATAATATCGGGTCAAGAGTTGGTCAGGTTAAATTAAAATTTTAAACTAAGGTAATCGTGAGTATAGCATATGATGAGCATTTTTAAGAAATGATAACATTACCTCTAAATTAAAATAACTGTATGTGTCACATAGTGAGCCTTCAAAGACTGGATGGATGAAATGTGCCAAAAATTTTACTGCTTCGATACCCTTATTAAATTAATGAATAATAATTATATTGCAATAACTTACTAAATCAATTAGCTTATGGTATCAAAACTGCCTTGAGTCATCTCATTTAAAATGAACCATTGGGAATTTCATAAACGGTATCCCATTTGACCATATTTGAAACGCCGCTACACTTATTTCTATATTTTAGTTTGAAGTTGAAGTTCTTTAGAGTTAGCAATGGATATATGATAAACATCAGATATTTCTCATGTCCTGTTTGGAATTGGTGACGCGTCCATGGACTGCAGACCTGTTGATATCAGTTGAGTTGGACGTAACTCAATTAACACTGAGTTATGAAATTCAATCTAACACATTGATAAAACCAAAACAAAACAATATTGATTTTTTTATATAAATTTTTATCTTCCTTATAATACAGTGTTAAGTGCTGGTTTATATATTTTCTGGGTTGTCGGATGTGGTAAGGGAGAAATGTTCGGTATTATCTGTGACCGACTTCAATTAGTCCCATTCTGGATAATATATGTTAAGGATGGCAGTCGCCACTTACCAGCAGGTAGGAAGCATACTCTTTTTCTAATTTTCCTACTAATATAAAAACGAAAGCTTGTGATGGGAACATGTTTGTGACTGTTTAATGTAAAAACTGCTGATTGTATTTGCTTTAAATTTGGCACACTGATAGTTTATTGTCTGGTTTACCGAATATGTTCCATGGTAACATCACGTAAGTGGAAGCCGCGGAAAAAAGCTAGTATAATATAAAACATCCATACACTCATTATATAAATAGAGTTGGAAAATCCCTATCAGTGTTCTATGGTATTACCCATACATATCTTTTTAACCTCATGGTATAGTGACAAAAGTTCCTACCTGCTGAAACTATGAATAGAAGTCACAGGCAGGATAATGCATGGATACTAGGCTATTTTTCCTCTACATAGGATCACTTGCTATATATATAAAATATATATTATCAAAAACCAATATTTTAAATAATCTCACATCATATTTCCCAGAACCTTATAAAGACAGTTAAAGTAAGCGGATGTAAGTTTATTTTATTTGCGGAATTGTGAAAAAAAACTTGAGAATTGATCTTCATCGTATTAGTCATAGCGGTTTATGGAATATTTGTATTCGAATGAACTTCATGTGAAAATTATAATTTGTTCATACAATGATACAAATTTCGTAAACGAAAGGTATTGTAACATTAACTTACGTAAGTTCTCATCTTTTTTTCTATTATAAGAACCATCTAGTGACAACAAACACAGCAATAATATAATTAGCGAAATCAGTCCAGCCGTTCACGCGTAATGCCGTGACCGATGGAAATAGGGATTGATTGGACATTTTGTTTTTCAACATACTCCAATATTGTTATACACATGTAATAACCAAATTATATAATGATTAAAAATCGTCGTGACGAGTTTTAGCTGGCATTACTGTCGGAATATTAATCGGAATACGGAAGGACGCCGTAGTGATAAATATTAGTATTATGCATATGCTTCGTTGCCAGTTTATTTATGACTAAGTCTATTTCTTGTTCAGACTGTATGTCTTATTTCATCCTTGACTCAGCCATTAGAATTATCTTTTAATTTTTTGCATGAATTACCACTCCCTTTGTATAATGACGACGAAGATCATGTCATTATACTTACGTATAGTAATATATAATCTAAAAAATAATGTTTTAATGTCATAATATTATAAAATAAGCAATGTGCAGAATATTCTTGTATTCCTTTGTATATATTCCTTTGTATATATTTTACTTAATAAGGTAAAAATACGGCCAACCTTAATAAAACCAGTCTCACTGTTACGATAATACGTAGGTACATGTGAGTCTTCTTTGCCGTCCTTCAAAATAGAAGATCTATTCTGTACATTAGTAAAGGGGTTTAAAAAATCATTTTAGATCCATCTGATAATTATCCGAAAGTGATTCTGAAACTTGTCTGTATAATCCATTCAACTATCTTCAAACGTTACAAAGTAAAATCTAGCTGTCAAATTATTAAAATTTTCTTTCTCAATCAAGTTTAAACTTGACCCGTAAAGGCAGCGGAGAGAAAATACCTAAAATTTCGCGCATACAATTTACATATGATCCCGATCACATCAGGGCAAACACTGCAACTAAGTTACCTAAATAGAAATAATGCCCGTAAAGGCAACCCACAAATAATTCTATCAATAGGATGTTTAGGGAAATTCCCAAATTCAGAAATGATTTTGTCATTATTTTGCTAAGCCAATGGTGCCTTCATTGGTCTAAGCAAAATAATGACAAATGGCCAGTAAATTTTCCCCAACACTACCACCGGATTGTATCCTGAGAAGAACTAGCAAGGAACTCAGTTGGTTTGTCTTTTTTTCTATCAGTTTATTCTACAACTGTGTCTAAAGTATGAATGTACATCAATTAAAATGTGTTGATTTTATTCTAATTTTAATACAATCTCATTTTTTACAAATAAAACCTAGGTCCGGTACCTTGCTTTACATTTGTCTAAGCTAGAGGCTTGATCAGCAAGATACACTACATTTTAACATTTAATTAGAAAGCTTGAAAATATATTATTAGTCAGTTCCATGCAGTTCTGACTGACTAATAACATATCTATCTTCTATAAAATTGTTACGGTTTTTTAGTCTTAATCTATTTTTGTGAAGACACTAACTACGTTCAGGCATGTAGAAGAAACATGAACGTAATTTGGAAATTAAATTTACACCAGTTCTAATAAATCACACTTAAGCAGATTGCGAAATATAGGTATAGTTTCAAGATTTATTACGTCCGATGATTTAGTGGCCGAGGTCGGCAAACAAAGCCGTCCATCGCGACGGAAATGTCGTCTCTCGCAATGAGATAACGTAGCTACTTGACAAGCTTAATCCTATCTGATTATCAGCCCACCATGGCCCTGGATTGACTAATGAAATAGGCTTACGAAAAATCGTGCTACAATATTTTGTCTTGTAAATTTCGAAAGGTAGAACGCGTGCTGTTTTACCGAAGAAGTACTACCGCTTATTCCAGCTTAAAGGAGTTTAAGTATTCTCTTAAATTGTGTGGATGCTGGCTGATATGCACGTGATACGACCATTTTAGTTATCAGGAGTACCAACGCATCTGTGATCAGGTTCAGGTAGAACCCTTGATGTATATGGACTTTGTTACACACGTCCATTGGAGGTTGTGACCACTTATCATCAGGGGGATGAAATGACCGTTCTTTACCTCTAATTAAAAAAAAGCAGCTAAAGTCCAAACCTTTTTTAGTCGACTAAAAGGCATCTCACGCTGATAATAAGGCAAGATATCTTATTATCTAGCCTTAGTATGTATGATTATTACGCGTGCCAGACGCGGTAAAAATCCCGATTAGAGGATCCATCCGTCCATCAGCTCTATGCGACCCAGTAATGGACGTCATCGAGCTGATGGTAATAAATCCTATTCCAAACCAAATTTTTAAAAAATCGATAGACTTTTGAAACATTAGACAGAACATATAGAAGGTAGGTACCTAAAAAAAATATCTCGTAAATCTTTTTTCTCATGTTACCTTTTTTTTGGTTTAATTAAACATGTTTTACAACAACAGTAAATAAATTTGTAAAATTATATGACAAAAGATACTTGGAACCTTCAATACGTACCTAGTAATGTTATCTCTTATTGAACTTTGTGTACTAAAAATTAGGTTAAATATTAAAAACCAATTATTTCGTCATTAAAGATAACCTACGACCTCTGATATGATGCAAAAAAGTGTTATTAATATATTCCAATCGATAAAAAATGTCACAATTGAAACTTTATAACACTTTACAGTGGCTCATACTAATTTTTACTTCCCAAAACCTATACAATGATGTCCTCCAATAATCTCAATGTTTCACCAAACCTTTTATCAACTGCTACTTTTTTATATCCTACTACCGGACCAGGTTTTTTCTTTCACATTCGGGGGTATCCTGAAGCGTAAGCTACAACGTATCCAGAAAGCGCATTAGCTTGAAGAAAAGAATTTATAAAGACATTTATCACAGCACAACAATTTTTTCGTTTTAAAACTATTTGCAATGGATAAAAGAGATTTGTATAACAACAATTAATATTAAGAACGCCGAAAAAGGATTGAACTATCCTAGTACCTAATACAATTACTTCATTTTGTAAGACTTTTGAAGCGTTATAGTTTCACTAGCTTATTAACGCGGCTCCGCCCGCTTGGATCAAATTACTACGATCAACAGTATCCTATGTGTAATCTAGGTCATAAACATTCAGTGTGCAAAATTTCAGCAAAATCCGACCAGTCGTTTTTGCGTAAAGTGACAAACACACATACATCCTAACCTTTTATATTCCTAATATATATATTCCTAGTATATATAGTAAGATGTATTAGGTTAGTGAGCAACTTAATGTTCGCTTTAAGCGTTATTCGTTTGAAGCTGCAAGCTTCAATGTTAAGCGTTACCAAGTGCATGTTACCGAACTTATAAGGTGCCGAAATTTCTCTACAAATTTTAGGAAAATTTGCTGGAATTCGCTCAACGCTGAAACTTGGAACGCCAAGAGAATATTTGGTGGCCCTAGGATTAGAGTTTGAATAGGTTTAATAAACGTAGCGGCGGCAATACCTCCCTCTTCTCACCATGAAAAGCCTAGCAATATATTTTATCGCACTGTCAGTGTGGATTGATGTGCTCATGAATAAGAAAATAGGGACTACTCCGTATTAAATGAAGCTTTTGTTATGCAGCACCATACGGTAAATAACAGTCCCGAACAAATGTCTAAAAGAAGAATCGCCTTTTTTA
>DWTU01002173.1:0-11889 GCA_018251515.1 Cecropterus confusis | reverse complement strand
GATTCATCGATAAATAACGTCACACGTTAAGGGGGAGGGAGGAGGTCGATGAAATGTGGCAAGGGGTAGGAAGAGCTCTATGTATTATAATACGAAATTTGTACTTAACACATACTACAATAGTGTATTCTTTTAGTATGTTAATTTTCATACGTTTGTTTAATATTTTTATTGGACATTAAATGTAAATAAATATAATTTCGGAAATGCTGTTTAAATTTAATAATTAAATGTGAAAATTGCAGAATGCTAGACGTCACACTAGGGAAGGGGGGTCCCAAAATGTCAGTAGCTGTGACAAGAACGGGGGAGGGGTCAAAAATTCATAAAATTTGTGTTACGTTATGTATGGATGGCCCCTTATGTCAAACTTCCATCGTAGGATAAGATTCGTATACATATAATAATTATTACCGAATTAAATGACTTATATACACTTATTTCGATTAAAATGCACATATATTACTTTTAAAATTTAATTAAAAATTATATCTTAAATATAAAAATAAATTAAGAACCATTAATTTAGTCTTATAATAAAAATAAAAGCATTTTTTACAATTAAATTTAACGACCAGTCAAGATTTTGTTATATCCAAAATAATACTACGCATCTTCTATACATAGAATTAAAGTATATACACCTATTTAAAGTAAATTAAGTATATTTACTTAAATTAAACCTAACCTAAATGGTTTAGTTTGATATAAACTATACGTATTAGTCTAATATAATGTCGAGAGCAGTGTTTGCCGAATGATTGAAACTCGGCCTCTCAATCGAGGGTTTGAATCCCAGGCACGCACCACTGATTTTCTAAAATTATGTGCGTATTAGAAGTTAATTATTACTGATTTACGATGAAGGAAAAACGTAGTAAGGAAACCTACACACCTGGGTTATTTAAAAAAGTTCTCTAAAGTGTGTGAAGTCTACGAATTCGCACTTGGCCAGCGCGGTGGACTATGACCTGAAACTCTCAATCTGAAAGAAGACCAGTGCCCAGCAGTGGGACAATAATGAGTTGACGGTGATGTTGTTTCAGATTTAACCTAAGTTATATATAATATCTTAAGATATGATATCTTATTAATATACTTAATATTACAATAATGCATAATTATATAGTCTAATTGAGATTCTTAAGTGATTTGTTGAAGGCTAATGCACAATGCGCGTAACGTGTCCTTCCTATAACTACGGAAGATTGGCATCAAAATAATATAACTGTGTGAAGTTTTACGTGAACCGAATAACAATGTACTCGTATTAGCCGTCAGCAGATCATAAGATTAGTCTTTACTAAACGCTATCGTCTTGACACTTGCTGGTTTATAAACGATAAGAGGAATTTTAAAAAGGCTCGTAATACAATTACGATACGATAATACCCAATAATGTTTGACGATTCACGTGGTGGAGCGGTCACCATACTGGTCTGACAGTGGGTTTCGGGTTCGATCCCCGGCCAGACAGACCTCTGAATGCCGCATATAATTTAGATTTCTGTTCTGGGTCTGGGTGTTTGTGTATTCGTCTGTATCCATGGCACCCACGACACAGAAAAAATCCTAGTGTGGGGCTATGAGTGCAGAAAGCGTTTATTGTTTATTCCGTTTATAATGCATGAACACTTATAACAATCGTATCTAAGTCTACAAAACGCCGAAGCAAGGAAGTGTTTTAGTGACTTATTGTAGAGCTAAACGTCCAATTCTTTAGACTATTATTTCATAGCTCCATTTAGGATAGGTTAGGTTAGGTTGGAATGTAATAACAAAGTAGAGATATTAATACAAGCAGCAGATTCAGTTTGCCTTCAACACTATACAAACCAGGGAGCGCACTTTTTAGATAAATTAGTATATTAAACTTATTACGACATTGTTAATATGTTATCATAAAGGGACCTAAAGCTAAAACTTAATAAATAAGATAGTTATGCACTTATAACCATAAAAGTCCTTTTAAATCTTTAAACTTACACAAGTGTAAGTTTATTTACCTCGTGATTTTTTAACTGCTGATTTAGCTGAAAAAAAGAACATGAAGTGATTATTACTGAAAATTGGATTACAATATTTTACTCACCGTATAATCTCTATTGTGTTAAATAATAATATAAGCGTCTAATTTATGTGAATGACAAACAATGCAAAGTTAGGTACGTAAGGATATACTTAGTGATGTGTCTTAATATGGAACATAAAAAAGGAAAACGAACTAGACGTAGGGTAGATAAGTTAATCCAGTAGTACTGGTGCTTGTCAACGATTTCTCCCCGCCACCGCAGTTTCGGCGTAAACACGATCCAATTAAGTGGGTCGAAATATCGGAAACAAGTAACATTGTTAAAAATATTAAAACAAAAAAACCGAGCTTAAAACTGTTTTTTTTTTTTTTTTTATTTTTAAACATTTAACGCTTAATAAAAGTTTTCGTCAAAATAGTCAAGTAAAAGTTTTACAATATATATCTATATTTTTAGAATTTTCTATTTACTAGCTTTCATTTGATACCTATATTGTCGTGATAATAAAAAAAGTCGTCGTACCACCCCCTTCTTTCCCTATTTTCAGGCGCCATTTTTAAAAATTATTTGGTCAAACGTCACAACCCGTCAAGCCGTTTGGGCTGTAGCGCGTGCCAAAGAAATGGACATACTAACAAACAAAGATACATACATACGTACATATATACATACATATATTCATACCTACATACGTTCAAAAAACATTACCCTCGTTGTGACGCAGTCGGGTAAAAAAATAGCACATTTTTTATTTGGCCTTCTAAAAGTGTATATAACAACATACACCGCATTCCTATCGCTATTTGCATTAACAAAATTCATCAAGTTTAAGTTTAAAGATATAGTTTTATGCTTATTACGATATAAGAGATTTGAATGGATAGTGCTTTAACTCCACTGTTATTAGAGTATTACTTTTTATTATATTAACTTCATTCATGAAAAAGGTAGAAACAAAAGGCTTTATTTAATTTTTACCTGGCTCTGCTGTATTTAGTAGTATTTAAGAATATTGACTAAGTTTCGATTTATGACCATAGTCTTATAAAGTAGTGTCATTATTTCCTAACGTATTACAAATTTTAAAATTGACATACTCTAATTATGGTATATTAATCTATTAATTCTGATTTATTTTAATGTCAAATTTCAATTAATTTATAACAATAACAATAACAAATTCTTCATTCATCTAAACTAGACATTGACTACGAATAGTTATGATTGTATAATTTTAATAATACGAACTTTTCAAGATAATTCTATTTTGGTACGACCCACTTGGTGGAGCGGTCACTATACCGGTCTGAGACGCAGTGGGTCCCGGGTTCGATCCCCGGCCAGTCAGACATCTAAATGATGAGTTTAGATTTCTGTTCTGGGTCTGGGTGTTTGTGCATTCGTATTTATGTGTCCATGGCACCCACGACACAGGAGAAAATCCTCCTGTGGGGCTATGAGTGTAAAAAGCGTTTAGCGTTTACAGTAAGCGCCCTTCTATAATTGTGAATTTGTTATCCTTGCTGGCGAATTAACAAATGATTTATGATTTATATCCAATTCGCGTATTTGAGCTGTTTTATTATGCATGCAAACGGCGAATTATGTTTCTTAACTAGTCTAAACAATGATTTCGAATTAAGATCTACTGCACGCTAATGGGTAAAATAAATAATGAAACAAAATGTATTTAATATGAAAATTACTAAATAATCTTACCAGTCTGCTTGTCTCAAGAAAGTTGTATGTTTCGATAATTTTCTGAAGATTTAGGTCAGGAGATTATTTTGCTTCGAGAACTTATGAATGCCGCAGAATATCATTGTCACATAATATGGAATGAGTTTCAAATTGTGTACTTCGATTTGGCGTTTTCCCAACTCTTAGATGACTGTGAATTCTTTAATCCCCCGAAAATTTATTGCCATAATCTGGATTTCTAGACCATAGTAAATATCTACGGATTTATACAATAGGAGAAAAGTTATCCTAGAATAAATAAATCACAGATTCGAAATATATTGCCTTAATGAAATACACAATCGTATTTATACTGAAGTGATGTCATTATGTACAAAAGCGAAGCTTCACAAACTAATATCTATCTTGTAATTAAAAAGATATTTTAAGTAAAAGTTAGATTTCTATAAATCAAGAACCTGTCATCTATTTCAAAAGTTACATCATACACCAAACAATGAAACTCATGTACGTGAATGGTGTTACCAATTTAATGATATAAATAAAATTCCAAGTAATTTTCAGATTCATTGATACTGATAAATTCGATATTAACGCAACGCCGATCTTATGACACTATTTTAAAATAACAAATTTAATTATAACAAATCTATACTAATATATAAATATAAGATGGCGTGTGTCCGTGCATTACTCAATCACGCAAGAACCACTAGTCCGATTTACATGAAATTTTGCTTGGATTTAGCTTATTCAACTGATTAGACTATAGGGCACTTTTGAATTAGATATTGTTCGCTATTTGAAGATGGCAATTATTTTAATGACGCCACAACACCCTTTGGTGTCAGGCTTTCATTTCCATCTTGAATAAAAAGACTAATAGCAAACATTTGATGGCATATACGAGGTTAACATTTAATTTCGTATCCGGAAGGTCCTCGTCATTTTTTCTACCCTAAACCAAAACCCTACACTTTTGACACGGAGCGAAACACTTCAGCTGGTATATTATAATTACAATAATTTTGTTTAAGAAAAAGGATACGGAAACACTTCTCGGTATCGCCGGGGCTCGCGAATCTGACCACAGCGCATCCCGGCGTAGTGAACTCCAGTGACGTCACCTGAGCCAACGTCGACAGCTTCGCGCATAAACTCGGAAACGATGTCGTTGGAGGTAACTGGCGTTACAGATAAGAAAAATAACATCAGTTTCATCGTTAACCCATTACTGTTCCACTGCTGCCACGGGTCTTCTCTCAGAATGAGAGAGCTAAAGCCTTTGGGCCAGGCAAGAGCTAAAGGGCACAGTCCACCCTGCTGGCCAAGTGCTTGAGAACTCTTTTTTTAAGAACTCTCAGATGTGCAGATTACCTCACGACATTTTCCTTCACCGTCATTGGTAATTAATTTCTAATACCCACATCATTTTATAAATAAAAATCAGTGGTGCTTGCCTGGGATTCGAACCTAGAAGCCTCGATTGAGAGGCCGAGTTTCAACCATCAGGCTATCACTGCTCAAACAATAGTTACTTAGTAAATATATTCAACATTTACTTAAAATGTATTATAAAAAAAGAGAAATAGATAAAAGAGCTAAACATTTTTGATAAATAACTGTACAGAGCAAATAGAGTATTTAAAGGTTTATATAAAATAAAAAACCAAAAAGCTTTCAAATCACTGCTGCTAATTATTTCATCATCGATAATTAACTCCATCCTGGAAATTCTAAATGACATTTGGTCACATATATGTTATTTTTTTATAATATAGAAGTAACAAAACAAGCATTCAGTTCACCTAATGGCATGTGGCCACTGCCACCCATGGACGTCTGTAGTCAACCCTAGGTAAGATTAGTCTTACCTGAGATTAGCCACAGATGCCTTAATACATCTGAAGCCTAAGTTGGAACGCCTGTGATAAGTGTATCTTTACCCTTCAGACCAGAAAACAGAAGCACACCACTGCTGTTATTAGGCAGAAATAGATGTGGCGGTGGTGCTTCCGGAGTCGAACCACAAAGACTGCACCACCTCTCCTAGCTAAGATTGGGGACAAATGCGTTACTACTACTGAAGACTAAATGGGAATGCCTGGGATAAGTATGTGTCTCTTACCACCCCCATCGAACCAGATACAGCGGTACATATATTACATTTGTTATTATTCGGAAAAGGTTCTTATAAAAACAAAAATATATAAACAAATAGTTCCCTGAACAATTAAACGAAAATCCAAAAGGAAGACAATATAAAATTTTGTATTGTAACCCTATAGCGTTTGACATACAATCGAATTTAACTATTTTAATTTAATTAATTTGATAATTTAATCGAACTGGTAAGACTAACAGTTGTCAGTCTTACCAATTTGATTTCAAAATTGAATGTTAAGACAAAAAAGTCTGTCGGGTGAGTAGCAATAATAAAATATAATTCACTTACATTGATAATCTTCAAGGTGTTAGGATCCGAGCTCTTGAGCATACGTGTCATTAGCCCAGCGTTGTATGGCCCGGGCCAGTTAGCAGCAATACTTTGAACTGGCGCTGATAGAGGCACATTGGGTACAGGGCCGGGGACAAATTGCATTTGCATCCGTCCTGACATGTATTGATACATATCCCCTCCACTCACCGAAGCTGAGGTCATAGGCCCAGTTCTAGGCATCGGTGCTCTAAATATTGGACCAGGATTTGTATTGCCATAAATAACTGATTCTTGAGTCGGACGAACGTTAGGAACAAATTGGCCAGTCACAGGTCTATTCACCGGTCTTACGCTTGGGGATCCATTCGGACTAGCTTTTGGCAGTGGAGGTGTTCTAGATTCTTGCGGGTGAGTTTCAGAAATCTGAACTTTATCAACCCCCAAGACCGAATGTCTCATATTTCTCGGTATCCTTATACCATTAACATTCCCGTTTTTGAACAAAGACAAATTTATAGTTGTACTCTTCCCGTGTAGGAACCTTTCATATTCCCTAGCAATTTCCCGGACACCATATCCGTCCTCACCTAATCCCGGCCCAATACTTAAAAGCCCTTTCGGCAATACCCTTTCACAATTGGAAGTTTTATCCATCACAACATTTAACCTCTGCCCATAAAATACTTGGTTGTGTAACATTGAGATTGCCTGAAACAATGATGCATTGGACGCAATCAAATCAAATCAAATCATTTATTATCGTGGAATATGGGTACAATGTAATAGGTGCAACAAATTTTTCGTAATCCCCCATATCCCCGCCACAGACGGGCATACAATAAATTACACAAAAAACATAATACAATATAAATTTAACATTTAAGATATAATTAGGTACAAATATTATCTACACGTAGAACAGGGGTTCTGTCTAAAATCAATCACAGAGGCATTGTTACTTTCTAAAATTAAGATGGCTGCTTTCTTCTTTCCCTCTCTATTTAAAGTCATTACAAAAGCAAAAACAAATATTTATAAAATTAATACCCTGTTGTTTAACTTATTACTAATCATTAATGAAATATTTTGAACAATATTTATGCAATATTCCAGCCGTAGCGTATTTTACGTTATGACGCAATGATCATTGCAACATAAATTGTTAGCGACATATCCGTTATTGCAACATAAATGATAATGTCAGGAAATATATTGCTAAAATTGCTCATATTGCCGAAATTGCACTCCAACGTGCAATTTCGGCAATATGAGCAATTTTAGTATTTATATTTTATATTTTTTTAGTATTTATTGAACTTTAATTACGTTACAGATTTTGGAGTTACCTAACCCTTTTTAGATACAAATTCATCAGGTCGTTTGGATTTTTGGATTTGGAAAAAAGAGTTCTTGGATTAACGAAATTTAACCATATTTATTGTTAATGTATGCGGGTTTTCTGTCAAAACTAAAGTAACAAAAAAACTAAACAAAAGAAAAACAGAAAATCTGTTAAAAAATAAAAGGGAATTATTGATGAAACAAATTTAGAAAGTCAGTTTCAGTATTGTACATTTCCTGATAGTAAAGCCACGCCTAATAATGGGAATGTTGGTTAATGAATAATGGCGAAATCTTATAATTTAATGATAAAATATCATTAATTTATGTATGATATACTAGCGCCCCGTCCTTGCTTCTCGCGGATCAGTTCCGACGTTTTGATCAAAAAATACAATACATATAATATAATATAATATATAAAAGTATAAAAAAATAACCATCCTCTCATAAAATCTTTCCTCATTTATTGCTCGTTTTGTAATGGAATAAAAAATACAAATTTCCGTTGAATTTAGACGGAGAGCGGACAGACAGACAACGGAGATCCACTTATTTAGTACTTTATAAAGATATTGAACACATGCTTACAAATTAATTAAACCTAAAAATATATAACACACATTATGTACAAATTAAGGCACTAATGTCAAATTACTAATAATATAATTAATTGTCTAATTATTTCCAATTATCCACTGAAGTACATACTTTACGTTTTAATGAAAGTTTCTAATTAAGGTCCCAATTCAGCTAACGCATTATCAATATTACGTCTAAGGTCCACATTACTCACATTGGTATCAACTATTCCACACTCCCTAACGTCATAGTCCACGATTAATTTATTTCAAACCAGCCGTGAGTCAGTCGTGATTCACTTGGCTGTTATAAAAAGGTCCGTAGGATAATCGTGGTCATAACAGAACTAACATTCGAGTTAACCGTACGTGGAAATGGCGAACAAAATGTTGTCAATCACGCTCATCTTCGCAATAAACCTCATTCTGGTCGCGGCCGAGGACTGCGAATGCGCCGACGATCCCACGACGAAAGAGGTGAAGGAGATCTGGGAGTACCTGTCGCAGCAGGACTCAGAAGACAAGAACTTCACGGTCATCCCCGGTGAACTATCCCCGTTGACTCTTTGCAATTGCATAGAAAGCAAGAGAATGAAGCGGAAAACAGAGGGCGTCAAACATGGAAATGACAAAGAACATACCCAAGAACAACGCAGCAAAGAAGAACGCAGCCGAGAAGAACGTAGCCCCAAATTCTTCAGAGCGTGGAGACATGCAAACGAGCAGAGAAACAAATGCCCCTTTGGGTACAGAAGAATAGCCTTCATGTGTGTTGAACAAATAAAAAACAAAAGCATGTGAAAAACAAATCCCGACCGGGCGATGTTTCAAAGTTTCAATCAAGACTTTAAAAGGCTTAATTTTACCGCTGTGTATAGTGCAATATCGAATTGGGATCGCTTATATACATTCCAGAATAAGTTGTGTTGTATGTGAAATTTAATTTTAGTAAGTTTAATTGTGCGATGGTTTTATTTGTTCATTGGGTATAATAATTTGAGGATCAATGCTGAAACGTAAGAACCTAGGATTTTAATGTGCATTTAATTATTATTTAATGAATTATCCATAAACCCTTAGGCTACAGGACATTATCTCTATGTCCGTCAATTCTTATTTTTTATTTAATTTAATATTTTTAAATACTCATTTTAAGGGTTTATTAATACAGGGTTTAGTTTCTCTATTTTAATTTTAAATGTAAGTTATAACAGAACTCAATTGTGCAATAAGAATGCCAGTAGAAGCTTTAATTATTTTTAATAAATTTATTATTTTATGAAACATCTTTTTCATTTTCCTTTATTTTTGACTTTCTGTTTTAGAACCTATTGTAGATTTAACAACAGTGTTGAAGCTCAATTTATTTTATAAAATATATTTAAAGATATTATTAAAATATTAACAGTTTCTCATAAATAAACTTTATCGATTAATAATTATTAAATATCTTCCACCACACTGAAATTCCAATACCTTTCATGAATTTATAAATAATATAAACTTAACTTTATAATATTCTATGATTTTTTTCAAAAACAAGTTACATCATTGGTTTTGTATACAACTACATATTCCTAGTTATTAAACTACTACATACAAACATTAAAAAAAAAACTTGCTATATTTACTTTTAGAATCAAATTAACACACGAACATATTTATTTATTGTTCAGTATCACCATAAACGTCATGTATTGCCATAAAAATAATTATAATTTTGCTTTTAATTTCTGAAAATAAACTTAGACAAATATCGCGGTACTATGATGCAACGTAAATCCGATGTAAAGAGTAACTATTCCCACAGAAATAAAAAAAAAGTGACATGTATATGGTATAACTTTTTTAAAATGATAGAAATGATATAATACTATTATTTTTTGATTAAGACAAAAGTTAAAAAAAAGAAGTGTTATAAAACCAACTGAAAAGTTAATAAGCGTATTTTTAACATTTGCAATAACGAGTCGTTAAAACAGCGCATTCTATGACCCAAATCGCTTTATTTAATCTTAATATAGCCGTATATAATAGCGCAAATTCTGAAGATGGTAGAACCCTTTCCGACTCGGGACCGGAAGCACCACCTTACAACTATTTCTCTTGCTGCTGTGTTCTCGTCTGAAGGGTGTGGTAAGAGACATACTTATCCGAGACGTTCCAACTTCGTCCTCAGGAGTAGCAACGCATTTGCGGCAAAGTCTTGAGTAAGATTTTATCTGGGGTTGATTACAGATGTCCATGGGCGGCCTGTAACCACTTACCATCAGGTAGGTTGTATGCTCGTTTGCATGCTTATTATAAACACCGGCCAAGTGCGAATCGGACTAGCGCTTACGCACCATTATTTGTAGAAAAACAGCAAAAAAATCACATTTGTTGTATGGGAGCCGCCCCTTATATATTTATTATATTTTGTTTTAAAATTGATTGCGGCAGCAGAATATATAGCGGCAACAGAAATATATCTGTGAAAATTTCAACTGTCTAGCTGTCACGTATCATGAGATACATAAGCCTGATGACAGACAGACGGACAGCGGAGTCTTAGTAATAGGGTCCGGTTTTTACCCTTTGGGTACGGAACCCTAAAAGGCCTTAAGAGTGCGACTATAAATCGCACACGACAATCGCACGTAATATGACATGGAGCCTGGTCACACGGGTTTCTTGATTTCACAATTACGTGTTTTCCTCATTGATAATACCCACATATGCTCGTGACGTACGAAGTACGGTCTAGAGGAGTGGTTCGCAAACTTTTGTAGAACCAGTTTAGTTTGACCGGGAAGGTACCACAGCCACACTTATTTCTAGTGTAGGTAGTACTTGCGTTTCGGTGGAAAATACCGACTAATACAGAAGACGACCATCTTAGTCCTCAGGGGTGGCAACGCATCTCGAACTGCAGACATAGCCCTCAGACAAGCTGAAATACATCTGTAACAATCTCCATAGAGATCGTTTTTCAAGCTAAAAGCACAAAAAATGGTTAGTATTTTTTTGTTTCCGGATAATCATAGTTTTGGTTTAATTATGTAAAAAAATCAGAATGTCTAAATCTACAAGTCTTCTACAATTGGTAGCAAACAAGCCCAGTAGTGGGACTAGTTTTTATTTAGGTCTTGTAGACCTCCAGACCAAAGTTTGAGAACATCTGGTCTAAAGGACGTTGAATTAATTAACATGAATTATCATTGTAATTAATAGCAGATGTACAAATCCATATGTGTAATTGTGTGCATACTGAAACCAAATTTGCGCCAAGTTTTGAAATGATGGTGTCTTAGAAAATATATCTCATTGTAAGCTACTTCAAGGAGCAATGACCTGGCGGTCGACAAACCGGTCGTAAAGGAAATTCCAGGTTCAGTCCCTGGCGAAGCAGGAATTTAAATTAGATTTCAGTTCTAGATATGGGTGTGTGTTTTAGAAAGTTCTAAGTTCAATTCGTGATGGAGCTAAAATTTAATGTTATATGTTACTTGTGAAGAATTGACGTGTTATGTATACGTCAATTGTTCACAAGTAAAGCTATGGCGAAATGTTAAATATTGAACGTATACCAAATACATCATCTCGTTACATATCACATCAACTCGTATTTGATGTAATGTATACATAAAGAAACTTCATTCTTGAAGATTCTTTATGTATACAGAATAAAGTATACATAAAGAATCTGAAATATGAAGAGCAGTGATAGCCGAATGAAGAGCAGTGATAGCCGAATGGTTGAAACTCGTCCTCTCAATCGAGGGTACCGAGGTTCGAATCCCAGGCGCGCACC
>DWTU01002172.1:0-11891 GCA_018251515.1 Cecropterus confusis | reverse complement strand
ATTTATTAATATTCAGTGCATAAAAATAAAAGCTTGTTTTTAAAAATATCATTTAATATTAATTATTTATTATATTGAAGTAACAAACAAGCATGCAGTCCACCGGATGGTAAGTGGCTACTGCCGCCCATTGACATCTGTAACCAACCCCAGATACGATCAGTCTGTCGTTGGCCATAGACCCATTGCTACACCTGAAAACTAAGTTGGAACGCCTCGTATAAGTATGTCTCTTTTAACACTCCTTTTAGACCAAAACACTACAGTACTTTACTCTGCTGTTATTAGGCAGAAATAGGTGTAGTGGTGATGTTTCCGGAGTCATGCTACAAAGGGTTCTATTTTCTTGCACTTACTTTGCTAACGGCATCGGTTTTCATATTAACAGCCATCAAACACGGCGCGTTCTCAATGGAGCTCCCGAGCCCTTCGCCTAGGACTTCTTCTAATTGGGAGAGGTTACCCGGAGACCCTTTATACATAAGTACCCAATCACTATTCTTTGCCGAACCTTCTGCGACATATATTTCAACTCTATACCGTCGGACCTAAAAATAAAAAGTGCGTGTTTCAATGTGTACACGCGCAAGAAATGAAACTATTACAATACAAAACATTTATAAATTTCATTTTATCGCATCACATCCAAAAATAAATAAGTTAATTCATACATATATTACAGTAACGTAACGCTCTGGCGTTACCGTTAAAAAATAATTAAGTGAAAACTTTTCCCCTATCGTGGCGCGCATAGTTCCACTTCAAAAATGATTGCTGAGGTTGAGGTCAGCTTGAGGTTTGTTTTTTCCAAATTGCTCATAACGCCTTCGTAAACATTTTCAGACTGGCTTCGACTGATCATAACAAGGATTAATAACCTTCGAAGCAAGTCCATCCTGTCCTACCAATATTGGCCTTCTTTGCAAATTAATTATGAGCAGTTAAATTGTGGGCGCGCTTTACACTACATAAATAAATAAATATGATCAGATATTAATTTAAGATAATTTATTAAAAAAAAAAACAATCTGCGTTGCGGTCCTTAAAGTCCTGCGTCATTTAGGTTTAAAATGTGTAATACTTACAAAGTCATTAAATTACTGACAATTGTGACATCATTACATTTAATGAATTGCTCACAAATATGAAGAAACGAGGATTGGAATGTGTCATACCAATAAAAGTTTTCTGATAAGAATTTCGAAATTTCCTTTGGACAACACGAGGTAATCCAGACGGTTGGAATCGAATCCCATCCTTTTAATGTTCGATATGGAAGAGAACACCTCCCGGGCCGCGGTCGTGGCGTCTGTACCATGCACGCTGTAGTAGTCATTCCGGTCGAAGATCCTTACAGTTGTAGGAGGTTTCTGAAAGTAACAATGAGATGTAAAGCCTCTCAATAGTTTGACCTCAGAAGTGTCATGACAATTTGCGTCTAATAACAACACTGTTAAGAGCTGTTGAGTTCCTAAAGCAATTTTGAAGGAAAGCAAGGAATGATTTGTGAAGCACTAAATTTAGAGCTCAAAAGTGGGTACTAACGAATTTGTGGGAGACCTCAAAAAGAATAACAATTCTATTTTTAAGGAGTTCTAATTACTACATAACATTATTTCGTCAGTTGGCAACATAATATTGATCGTATCGTAAGCTTTTAACATGACGCACCGATCAATGTTCAGAGCAATAAGAAAAAAAAAAACAAAACGATGATAACTTAAATCCTCAGAAAAAATATACTAATCGGGATTTGTATCTAGTGCTAATATCATTGTACTTGACATACTTATGTTACCCAAGCTTCAATGTTATTGTAAATTGTAAGAAAATTTAATAATAAAAAATATAAATTTCTTAGTAAATAAAATTAATAAAATCAATGCAGTAAAGCTCGCTTTGTTTATGAACTTTTTATCGTATATTTTTCCTCAAGACATCCTTGGATGGCCGACCCACATTACAAATAGGAGCAATGTCGACAAGATTATCAGGCAATATGTCATAATATCTACATAAAATGTCATTTCATGTATTTGTTAAACAAATAACTTTCTCAAGAAATTTGGGTCGAACTCCTAAATAATTGGAAAGTGATAGTATTTATGTTTATTTGAAACATATCTCGTATTTCTACTAGTGCAGTAGAACTGTACATTTCATAAATTACTCTAGTAGTACGCGCGCTAAGTATTTTGATTTGATATGCCCAAGGCGGGCACATAAATATGCGATATTCCGATGTAGTATTCACAGCGTCATTTAGGTACGATATGCTTCAGATAGGGTTTCCTTTTTAAGATTTCGAAGAGACGCCTAAGAACTACAGCGATTACATAACATGAGATAATTAATAAATTCGTTGAATTCCAATCGGTCAAATATCACATTCTTGCGTTGGGGATCTCCACCCACAGCCTAAATGTTTAAGGGCGGTGATTGCTGGTGACATGTTCACATAAAAGTGAAGTCATATTCTGATTCACTGTTTGGACAAATATTCCAAAGACTTAACCACTATGATTCAGGTATCGATCAGCAACATAAATAGTTGTCGATCACACAGTGTTACATTTGAGTTATTGTATTTCGCGTTAGTGCTTCTGAGAATAAAAGATCACTCATGACGGGCCAGGGGGTTATCTCTGAAGTGATATTATTTTAAAACACAATAAATTGGCGTCTCTCGATCGTGCAAAGTCAGTGCGTAAGCGCAACTAGTGTAGTGTGTTTGTTAATTAATTGAAGTGTTGAAGAAATATTATTGTAAGTATTCATAATTAATATTAAATATATAATTAAAAATAAAATAAGTAAAAGTATATTAATTTTAAATGTGCCTTCAAGTTTTTTTAACATTTCGGTTAGAACTGTAATTAAAGAAATTGAAGTCAGTCCAATAACATTATATACTTATTAATAATTCCTTCATGTATATAAGCAACTTTACTTTTAATCTTTATCTCATCTCGATCATTTCAGAAAACAAAATTTTGAATAATCGTTACATACTTATTTAAACACAATTTATTTTACGTTTTCAGGTTATTCGCAAGCCTTTCCAAAATGAGGCGCCTTATATTTATAGCCGCCATGTCGGCTATGGTTCTGGCAAAACCGAAGCCAGAATCGTATAGAGAAACCGAAGATTTCCAATACTCTAGAAGCTCTTCTGATGATGGGTCCAAATCTGGATATTATGGAGCTCAAAGAGGCAATATGGGAGGCAACTATGAGCGTGCCCATAACATGGACAATCTTGCACAACACCAAATGAGCGGCCTTGTAAGACAAGTTGATGGCGAATTAGGGGAAGGTGCAAAAACTAGGACTGGAAGTGTATACACTGCAGCAAATTCAAGAGGAATATATGGTTCTGGAAGCTACGACCTTAGTAATCTTAAAGGTCGAAACTTTGCGGAAGGAGAATCTCTTGGAACATCGCAGTCGCACTTATCTCAATCATCACAAAACGCTGGATATAGTGGCTATTCATATGGCGCGACGAACAGCGCTGGATTCAGTAGTAGTAGCCATGCACAAAACTCCAGGTACAGTGGATATCAATCTTCAGGCCACGCAGATCAAAGCCAAATTGATAACCTCCAGGCTACCGATATGTCGCAAGGCCACAGCAGATATGAGAATGATAATCAAGCTGGATATAATATGCGCCAACATACGCAATATGGATCCCATGGTCGAAATGAGTTTGAGCAAAGTAGTTCAAACGTGTATGGTTCTAGTGGCTTCAATGGAAATTCACAAACACGGTACATTACAACGCCTGAACGAGTAGTGTTAAGGCCGGGAACTCGAGTTAAATTTGCTATACCTATAACAGCCCCTACTTATGACGTTTCACAAAGTAGCCACTCAGATAATGCTAATATTATCAATACTGATGCCGAAGTTTTAACTCAGCAGACAAATTTCAAACCTACAAACAAAGCTAAACATTATGAATCATCGTATAGTTACAGAAAAGAATGGGAGAAGCATCATACACAACCTGCAGAAGTATCCGTTGTTGTGCCCACAGAAAATCCTTTTCCGAAAAATAGCGAATTATACGAGGATGCGCAACTATTGCAATCATCAAAGAATCAATTCACAAATACTAACTTGCAATCTTTACATTCTAGTAATGTGAATAACGAGCATTTAGCTCACACATCAGCTGCCGCAAGTCAATCCAGGATCCATTCAGGTTTTAACACACAACAAAGCCATTCGGGTTTTAGCTCACAACACAGACAATCAGGTTATAACGCACAAAAAAGTAGTGCAGCGTCCGACAATTATGCAAGTGCATACGGACAAGGTGCACAACATTCTGGAATGGCCGCGGATTTAACGAAGGCTTTCGAAAATGTAGATTTAAAACCCAAAAGTTATCAGTCATCGTATTCTTACCATAAATCCTGGGAGAGGCAAGGAGATCCATACGTAATCAAACCAATGGGGCCTATTCCTAATGAACAAGCATCACAGAGATTGACGGCGGGGTCATCAAACACTGCAGCGTACTCGTCTCATCAGTACGGTTCGCATTCGAGACGAGCAC
The DNA here is from genome assembly GCA_018251515.1 of Cecropterus confusis. Taxonomy (NCBI): domain Eukaryota; kingdom Metazoa; phylum Arthropoda; class Insecta; order Lepidoptera; family Hesperiidae; genus Cecropterus; species Cecropterus confusis. The sequence goes on along the minus strand of DWTU01002172.1, from coordinate 7,324 downwards.
ATCAGCAAACTTACTTAGCTGATTGTGATTGTGATGAAGAAGGACATGTACGCGTAGCTAGATCTTATATTCCTGCACAAGAACAACAACTTCTAAGTCAATGGCAACAGGCACCAAGCAATCATGAAAATCTAGAGGACTTGGGACAACAAACCCAATCCAAATGGGACAACCTGGAAGATTTAGGGCAACAAACTCAATCCAAATGGGAAAACATGGAAGATTTAGGACAACAACAACAAAATAAGTGGGATAATCTGCAAGACTTGGGACAACAAACCCAAAACCAATGGGACAATTTACAACAATTAGGACAAGAAACCCAAAACCAATGGGACAATTTACAACAATTAGGACAACAAACTCAAAATCAATGGGATAAATTGGAAGACCTTGGTCAACAAACACAAAGTAAGTGGCATTAGCTACCATAACATACGAGTATTTTTCTTTAACAATGTCTGAATTATTAATATGTGAAAGTAAAAGCTAAAGTTTATCGAAATAAATGCGAAGCTAATATCAATAACAACTGCATCATTTCATTTCATACCATCTTTTATTAACTCCTATCTCTTAATATTTTTTTGTCTATCGTACAAATGCTAATTTTTGTTCTAATAAGACAGCTTTAACTATCTGCTTATATAAAAAATACGAACATTTAATTATTGAAAACTTGAGAATTATTGTTTGATAACACGTAAGCTCTTTAATATCTGATAAAGCAAAATGACACAAACATGTGAGACGAAAGTCGGTTTAAAAAACTTTATTCTCATGAAAAAAAATTATACTTTCATTTATGATGAGATACAATAATTTAAAAATTATTAGAGACTGGTACAGTGCTGTTTCGTGCATTAATAAGTACCAATATCGTAACCAATGTTTAAAATTTGATAATAATTATAAATTTTACTAATATATACTTCCGAGCTTTTCTTATTAAATAAAACTAATAAAGAAAAAGAAATACTATGGACAGACAAGACCAAAATTGTATGCTTAGTAATTTAAAAATATACAACTTTAACTTTCCAATATAGTTTTTAAATATATTTAGCTTCTAAATAAATTATACTTTTTTTAGATTCTACAATAAACACTTAAAACTTTGTATTTATTACAAATGATTTCAACATTTGTAATCTTGTATAATTTATTTATGTTAAGATTAAATGGTGAAACCATTATAGTTAATAATCAAACTAGATACTAATTAAAATTAAAAACGACTACAATACTTTCATTTCTGAAAATTTAAGTTATAACTGGCTGTCTGATGTGGTTTTGGATAAATTAGTGAATAGCTATGATTGAGATTATAGTGTTATTTCAATATCACTCAATGCTTTAAAAGTATATATAAGAATAAACAAACCACATATTTAATAACCGATTCACAGAACGTATTCTTTGGTTAACACTATCATCTAATCATTAATCCAATGCTATTTACAGCCATCTTGAATTCAGACAAAACTTATAACATATGGCACAGTAAAGAACTATAATACTTGTAATCAATGACATGAAATTATTAACAGTTCGAGCTTGTAAAAAACAATATATATCAATTAAAGAAACTAAGATGTAATCTGAGTTTCTTTATATCTAATCTACAGTGCCTTTTAGAAGACAATCGCAATAAAGTGGTCATAATATAATCAAAGCTTTTTTGATGTCTTTAGGCAGTGTATTAATTACCACTAACAACAACCAATAGTGTTTTTTTCATTAAATAACTGGATCACTACTGGAAACATACACAATTAACAGTATTATAAATATGTAAAATTAACTAGCTAAAATTTATAGAAACACATCAGTAGAGCGGTGAATCACATCACATTATACATCAGTGGAGTTATTTTAACAACAATTATTTTAACGCAACATTATTGTTATAATTATATAAGATAATAATATCAATTATTTAAAAATATATATTAAATTGTAGTCTAAACTAAATAGTACAATATTACAAAATTGTTAAATTTTTATTTTTAAATATTGTCATATCAGGAGACCTGGAACAAAGTGAAAATGGAAATTTGGATTTTTCGCAACACAACCAAAAGGAAGAAGTATTAAAAAATTTTGAACAACAATCCAATGGTGACGACACTAATGTAGATCAGAAAACTCAGACGCAACAAGAGACCCATCCTATTTCTACCAGTTGGGATCAAACACCAGTCTTTGAAACGCAGTCAAATAAGGAAAATACTGGTAGTATTAATAAGCATCACATGGAAGAATTTGATCAACACCAACAAAGCCCTTGGTTTCAAATCCCTGACATTGATCATTTTATGGAACCTGTTTCCGGTTTGAATGATAACCATGAGCCCAATTTACAAAAACACACAACTGATAATTTTGGTTTCAATGTAAATGAAAAGCCAAATCCTTTTCTGCTACCTTCAGGTAATACTGAATACAACAGTTGGACTCAAAATAACGACAAGGAAAGTTATTTTAACATAAACCACAACCAACATAACCACAATCATGGACATCATTATTGGCATAGGAATGAACACCATAATAATCAATTTGAACATAATTTTCACTCCAATTCTTTCTCGACGAGCAACCATGATACATCTATACAAGGTTTATGGGATAACATAGACGAAATCGCAAAAGAATTTTCCGTAACAAATGACAAACCAGACCATAACTTACCACATGACAATTCCAATTTCCATACGTACAACCACAATGGTTATCACATGCAAAATGGCTTTCAACATGGTTTTATACCTGGACCTACATACCCACACTTCATCATACCACAGATAAATATAGATAAAAGTAAAGAAGACACAGATTCAGGAAAGCATCAATTATTTGGGGAAGAAATACCGACTACAAGTACCACTATGAAGCCAAATAAAGTGCTGATATTGAACCCAAAGCCCGTGGAAAGTGGAGATATAAATTTTAATACCCAAGACAAACGGCCAATTGTTCGCGACCAAAATTTTCATTCAAAGGATGAAGGGCGTGGTGACATTGGACCTGAAGACGCATTTAACGAATTTGTCACCGAAAACAAGCCAGAAAAATCACCAGAACAAATCGAATCCTTAAGCATAACTAAAGAAACAAGTCCTATTATGCCAGATACTATCTCGGATTCATTTGCATCTGTCACTTTACCAAATAAACCATTAAGCACTACACCAAAAAGCCATGAGTATCATAGCATTTACCCAAAAGCTACTACAGACCGCACGAAACTAGACACACCACCAAAGGATACAGTTGAGAATGAAGATATACCACAAAACATACCTATCTTTGATGATTTGCAACAACAAAATGTGGAGCAACAATTCGAAGTATCTTATCAATCTGAAAAACCATACAAAATCACACAAGAAAATATTAATAATCAGCACCCATTAATATCTACCCCTCAATTACATATAACTTCTAGTACTCCTGCCACACAAATTAGTACTACATTAAAAATAAATAATGCTTATACTGTTAATCAAGAACCAAACTATGATGTGTTGAATTTGGATAATAATCCTTTAATAGGAATACCTAATCATAAAGAAAAAGGGCAAACAACAGAATGTGTAGAAACACTAGATTTACAGCAGCAAAACTTGGAACAGCAATTTGTTGATAATTGGGATCAACAATTACAAGGTTCTTGGGCTGGTGATAATTTGCAACAGGGATTTGATCAACAAAATATGGATCAATTTGAAATTTTCAATCAACATGACAATGGAAAACCATACAAAAATCCAGAAGAAATCGAAAGTTTAAGTCTTACAAATTTAAAACCCGAGACAAAATTAGACGAAGACACTAATAACAACAAACAACACACATTATTTTCTACCTTTCAGTCTATACCCTCTAGTACTCCTTCAGCACAAATAAGCACTACAATAAAAAACAATAACGCTTACAATGTTAACCAAAAACCACATAATGACCATAATCAGAGGGAACATTCAACAGAAGGTGTAGGAACACCAGAAGATATACAACAACAAAACTTAGAACAACAGTTTGTTGATGGTTGGGACCAACAATTACAAGGTTCTTGGACTGGTGATAATTTGCAGCAGGGATATGATCAACAAAATGTTGAGCAACAGTTTGAGGTATTCCAACAACATGAAAATATACATGGGCTTGAAACATCACTACAAAATTTCAATCAACAAGAACAAAGTCCTTTACAATCATTTGATAACATTCAACAGATAGAGAACAAAGAAACCCAAAGTTTGCTGAATAATTATGAACAAAAATATCCACCTCCAGTACATTCCAGAGATATGAATGCGGAACCGATTCATCCTGCATATACAACTCATGGACAGGGCGATTCCAATGATAAAGACCTAAAAGTTAGTCAAAAGTCAGAGGATGTCAAATCATCTCCTGAAAAACCCTTGGAACCTGTGTCTCCTGCAGAAACAAGTACTGAAAAGCCTGGATTTTGGAAGTCAGTTGGAAACAAGTTTTCAAATGCTAAAGATAAAGTATATTCATGGTTTAAGAGTAGTTAAATACACTTTTAATATTATAAGGTAGCAAGATATACTTATGTTAATTTAGACTGGAAGTAATTTATAATATTTTGTAATTAAAGATTGTACATAATTATGGAGTATGGTTACTTTTATTTGAACAGAACATACCTCGGGTAGAGAATTGTAATATTTTATAAACAGTTGTTGCTGAACAGAATCTGAAACACAAAAATATTAGTTTAAAATTACATTGTATACAGTTCAAGTATAAATTTATAGTTTCAGGTGAGGATGATTGGATTTATTTTGGGTTGCTGATGATCTTTTAGTCTTTGTTGAAGCAAATATTTGGAAAAAACGTAATTTGATACTGCTTTTTATAGTACATCAATTTAGTGCATACATATACATATTGAACACTGATGGACTCAATATACAATTACAAAATAGAGTAATCCATGATATACGAGAAAATATTCAAAAGATACACCAGCTGGTAAATAATCTTGATGGAATGTTTCATATGCTAACTTTAAATTGTATCAATTTTTTTTTCTTTTTTTAAGCGTCATAATTTAAGATGTTATATTAAAAGCTACAAAATATTTAAACTAAATTATGGTTCTCTGATAAATGAAAATGAAGCAAATGTTGATAAAATATATGAACATGGAACATTTATATACTTTAAGAATTTTTATCTGAACACGTAATATAATACAACCACCTTATTATATTGCGATTTATACTTAAATACTTCAAACACAGTATGAAATAACTGATCCCCGAACGCTTACATACTGAAAGAAAGACTGGGGTTTGAACCAAATTGGCCAGTCCTTTGAGGCAGAAGTATTTACACATTATTTTTTACACTCTATTACGTTTATAATTGTATATGCAGACAATGATATTATTAAATTGTAATAATGATACATATTATTAATTTCCTTGAATCTAATCTTACCCAAATTCAAGGCATGAATAGGCTGCAGCGAAGACATTCTGTAATTTGTGATGTTACTTGACAGAATTGTATTAAAAGTGTATTTAGCCTTTTTTATTTATTTGTTTATCCATTTACAACATAAGAGTAGCGTAATTGTTTAAATAATCAAGTAATAAAAAAGCAGGAAGCGTGAGGACAACCGTCAGGAATCAGTTTACATTTACAATAAACAAAAAACTTTTCAACAAAGGTTAAAAACGGCGCGTAAACTTATACCTGTCTTACATTAATATGACATTAAATTGACAATGTTGCGTAGTTTGATCGCTTTGGGATTAAGATTTTTTAAATACTGTCTCTATGGCATTGGCTTCTTGTCTTTCGGCCCACCTTTATTAACGATTGGATTTATAGTTCAAATCACAGATTGATTGACATGACAAATTTAGAAAATCATAATAATATGCTACCAAGTTAAGGTTCATCGATTTTCATGTATGCTTTAGCAATGCCGCCTACATATCCTTGTAAACTCGCTAAGCGTGTTGCTTGCATAATTATCTAATAGAAGAGGACATGCCGTACGTGCTCATTGATATTGAATGAAGATAAAATGTTCGACTTGTTGTTTTTGTGCCCTTCCTGTATTGAAACTGTTTAAGGGGGTCACTACCAAAAAAAATAAATATAATACAATTTTTATTGTTTTTTAAAGTGGAAATATAATTTATTCTGCACCATTTACAGTCGGTTCTATACAATTCTGATACCAAGAAGTATTTTTTTTAAATGGCGATACAATTGCAAAACTTTATTAATATGAAAAAAATATATATATTGAACGGGTTATTCTTAGAAATATATTTCTACCACATAAGTGTATGAACATTTATTTCACTACATATTTACATTGAAATAAAAATGATTTGTATGATGGATCGTTACCCTCCGCTTAGATAAAAAAAAACTTCTCCCAACTAATTCAACAATGTTCTAGAAGGTAATTTTGAGGTTAAAACTGTTGAAATCAAATCTGAATGGGGCAAAACATGTTATTTATCAAAAATATCGTACATTTATATTGTTAAGTGAAGAAGGGCGCGATATTTATTTATTTGGAATTCCTGAAAAGTCAACGTTTTTGTAACTCAAATTTCGTGTTCTTGAGTTGTACTCAACATTTTGGTACTATACATTAGGAAACAATAACAGTAACCAGTACAGACAGTTTAAGAAAACATGAGTATTTTTTATTCTAATTCTAAGTAAGATAAAATCAGGAAAGTTTTGTTTTGAATTTCATTGACTTATTACAGATCATAAAAATGTTTGTTTGTAAAACTGTCTGCCTGAAACAAATACTGTAATTTAATTTAACAACGCGTGAAGTTTTAATAAAATCCGATCAGTATTTTTACACACATTTACATACACACAGTAGCACATTTAAAAAGGCAATTCAAGCAAACAAAAGCCTGCACAAATTTTTGCAGAACCCTTTTCACAGTCTTAAAATGTTAATCACACTATTATTTTATAGTATAAAAAACAAATACAGTAGTAGTTTTTAAGAAACAAATAAAGAAGCATTGTCTGTTTTTTTTTGCTACGGACTAAATTGACACAAGCAAATGTCAATTTTCGAAATAATGATACCAGCTTTTTAGTAATAGCGTTGTACCAACTACGATACCGGTTTTAAAAATCGTAACATTTTACTTTTACCACATAATTGTATTATTTGACAATAGACGAATCTTTGAAAAATCATGGTATGACAGCTCCGATGATAAGGTACATTCAGATATGGAGTCATTTCCTGATTAATAAATATTTAAAAAAATAAGTGCGTTTCATTATA
>DWTU01002171.1:0-11891 GCA_018251515.1 Cecropterus confusis | reverse complement strand
ATTAAGTGATGTATACAACAAATAAGTATATTTTGCGAGTGTACAAACAAACTGTTATATAATTGTTAAAAAAAATCGAAATAGGTCTCGTTCACATCTACAGACATTAAGCACATCAGACACTGATCGCGGCAGTCAAAATAATATTCTTCTGTACAATGAGTCACCAAACCGGTCTGTCAAGCAGTGGGTCCCGTGTTCGATCCCCGGCTAGATGGACATCTGAATGTTGAATTTAGATTTCTGTTCTGGGTCTGGGTGTTTGTTTATTCGTCTTTGTGTGTCCATGGCACCCACGACACAGGAGGAAATCCTACTGTGGGATAGCCCCACGGTAGGATTTTCTCCTGTGTCGTGGGTGCCATGTAGAGTGTAGGAAGCGTTTAAGACAGTGTACCGTGGTGAATAGTAACTCTCCATCTCTTCCCGTGGATTTCGAAGCAAGTACTAAGGGACAAAGTCGGAGGTGGACAGCGGCGTCTTTCTGAGTAACATCGACATGTTCTGCGGTCACAAGCGACACAGGCTCGGGGACTTTTGGCAAAAAATCTCTAACGGGAGTTAATTTTCGTCTAAGCAATTAATCTTAAAGGGAATGGAAGAAGCAAAAATATTTTTAGTAGTTAATAAAGTAATACTTGAAAAGTTTTTATCAATTCAGCGCTTAGATTAAATCTGATTATATATTTGCACCTAAAAGTGCAACCAATTTTGTTGAAAGCCTCTCATTCCCAATACCATGAGCCAACGGAAAAAGATTCGCGGGAATTGAACTCCTATCATTAGGGCTGGAGATGTTAGCGTTATGTAGAGAGGAGCCCCTCTCTCTGGGAACGTGGCTGGCGTTAACACCGTTGCCGGTCCCCGAATGTAATGCTAACGATTTCTCCTGACATGTCTTCGAACTTCCCGATGAACGCCGTGCATTTTTAGTCGGGTTGTCCGACACACCTAACGTGACTATACGTCCCGATTAGAACATCCCGTTTTTTGGTTGTTTGTCCCGATTTCCCCGTGAAAAAGATCGAGATACAACATTGTCCCGTTTAGTCAAACCATGTGTCGTGAAAAGTGTTATTTAAAATCACCTGAAGGTCGAAAAGTTTATTTTTCACTTAGGAATTGGAATTGAATTTCCTTTATCAATTGGTTATGAGATGTCCCGTTTTGACTCAACATAAAAGTGGTCACATTAGACATACCCCTCTGCGCACTGCACCCTCGGGTAGAAGGGGATCTGTTGTGCTAGTAATTAAGTACCTACAGCATCAAGTTTGTATATTTGATGCGTGAATCAGATTCTCCAAATTGCCCAACTTGCAACATTCTTATTGAGATTTATCATGTACTCATGGAGTGTGTCCAGAACTGCAATATACGAAAAAAAAAATAATGTCAATTTAATTGGTGAATGTAACACTATCCGCACATCCCCTATCAGATAATACTAAGAAATTATGTAAATTAATAGACAGTAGGGTTAGTAAGTAGATACCTATAATTGTTGGAAGATGTAGCACAATTTAAGATTTAATTACCAGGGCGGCATAATCGCAACTGCTACAAAGCCCTTTTTTTCAGAAATTAAAAAAGCCGTATCACGTTCACAGAAGTGTCAAAGTTCGCAACTTCAAGCGAAACACTAACGCTACGATTAATGAACCGCTTCGTGTGTTCTTATTACTTTCATAGCGATGGGAAAACTATTTAAAGTGAGTTTTGCACTACATATTATAATATGTTAAACACGAGAATACTTTACATATTAGTTATTTGTAAAGTATTATGAAAGCATGGGTGTAAACTTACCGCAAATTTTCTACAACTGTATCATGTTAGCATCTAGATGGTTCGTTGGACTTAGGAAATGGCATTAAAATACCTTGTGGTTCGACTCCGGAAGCACCACCACACATATTTCTGCGTAAAAATAGCATTTTTATGCGCTGCTGTTTCCTGGTCTGAGGGGTGTGATAAGGGAGACATACTTTTCCGAAGCATTCCATCTTAGTCCTCAGGGGTAGCAACGCATCTGTGGCTAACCTTAGGTGAGACTTTGGTTGATCACAGATGTTCATAGGCCGCAAGCTCGTTTGCTACTTCTATACTATAAAAAAATCACGTGTGTTTAAAAAAATATAACGTGACATACATACATACATACATACAATATTAATTGAGTAACTGCGTAATTAATTAAAACAAACAAAAAAACCTTTAAAAAAGATAGTTTAAAAACTAAAACCCGAATACTAAAATACGCTCTAAAAATAACGCAACAAGAAAATAGTCTCCGCTGAAATTATAATGTACGAACTATTAAAAATTTACCGGCTAATGAACAACTTACCAGTATTATATTTTAACGTATTTTTATATGTCATACTGATAGAGATTTGTTTAAAGGACAGAGTAGAGGACGTGATTGTATGCCTATTTGATTTTATTTTATTATTATAATTAATCTGCTCTTGTTAGGTGGCATACGACCACAGCTTTCATGACCTTACACACGACCTTAACTGAAAAAAATCCACCGAAATAGATATGCACTTAATTAGGTAATGCACTAGCAGCATAATACTCAATTCAACAATATTGTTTTATCTTTGTCCTACAAATCTTATTTAAATACTTAAAAAAATGTAAATTAATAAAATACAAATCGTCGCAACGTAAAAACTTGCCCATTATAATAATATAAATCATCATAATAATAATAAAACTAAATACATTAAATATTTTCAAAAGTGACGTAAACGTGGCATTGACTGTATAAAGTTAGGCGTATACATATTTAGGTATCTTTTAAACAATAATACTTTACAAAATAAGAATCTTCATTTAAATATAGTAGTTCCTACAAAATTGTTTCCTGTTTCATTTTATTTATTTGTACGACCTCGCTGTATGAAATTTTTCACCTCGAACCGTGATTCTACTACAGAAATATACCGCAGCGAGATCGCTAAGGCGGGGATTACAGTTCACTTCGTAAAGAGAAAGAAACGTATGAAAAATATATAACACGTTTGCGATTTAACAAGTCCCTATATTAGGTGAGATGAGACCAATAATACGGGGCATAGTGAAATCAAAGTCACACGAAAAATAATAACGGACCTTCAGACCACATGGCGGCGCAATACCGACCGGGCAGGCTCGTAAAAAATAGAAAAAGACCCACGAAAAATACTCACTTACATTTGCGGTGTGGTCGGGAAAATTGGAAATACATTTGTCGGGAAGCGGATGGACGTCGTACCTTATCTTATCGGAGTCAGACATTTTAATATCGTTTTTTGCGTGACGCATTGGTGTCGGGACACCCACAGGACGTCAGGGACGTCGCAGTCGATTAGTGACATGTGCACGAATTTGATAAATATTATCCGTAGCCCCTTAAGCCCATAAGCCTTTTAACATTATTATACATAAACGCTTTAAACGCTTTCTACACTCATAGCCCCCACAGTAGGATTTTCTCCTGTGTCGTAGGTGCCAAGGACACACAAAGGCGAATACACAAACACCCGGACTCAGAACAGAAATCTAAACTCATCATTCAGATGTCTGTCTGGCCGGGGATCGAACCCACTGCGTGTCAGACCGGTATGGTGACCGCTCCGCCACGTAGGTCGTCGTAATATACGATACCTTATTCGGGTTTTGATAGATAATCGTTTGTCTACGGCGGAGCCACCACTAATCTTATTGCTGCTTTCCTTCCCTGCAACAGCAGTGTCAACCTCTAAATTTGTTTTAAGTCGAAATGGCCATTGTTCATATGTTAACAGTAACTTATTAAAGTGAAACATAGTCCTGTACTATATTTATGATATCATTTCTTGCATATTAATTTAACTGTTATTAGAAATAAAATACAATCGACTCGATTTTGTATAAATAGGTATGTTTTATTTAATCATCATCTAATATTTATACGTATATTTGTACTGACAAAGCTAATTGGATTTTCGACTTTTAACACAACATAATCGCGCGCGCTGTCACATCTTACTCGAGCATTTTAAATAAATATGCCTTGCACTGGTTGTACACAGAAGCTTGTCGCACATAAAAGGCGATGTGTTACGCCGCATATAATAGAATGAGGATTCCTTAAATGTAAAACGTTCGCCACCGCTCCGAGACTCGTTGAAACCCCTATAAAAATGTTAGTTCGCCTTTCATTACGTTTTGGAACGCGCTACCGGTCTTGCACACACGAAAATACACTCTCGTGTGACGGTCCAAAGTTTAATTTCGTACACTAAAATGTATATTTATTTCGCCAAATGTCCGATCTATTCGTTTTGAATAGCCCGCTCCAGATGTTTTACAGTACTATGTTTTTCTAACCCGTGTTGCGGTAAGCCGCTATTATAATAAACAAGGGTCGAATCAAATGGTATCAGTTTGCATTGCGACTGAGTTTCATTAGATGTGATTTTTTTTCAGTCGAAATGGAAAATCACCGATAATTTTTGCTTCCGTTCGCAGACACGACATAATCTCTAAATACCTATTCTCGTTTATGTGTTTACGAAGTGGCTTACGTGGCGCTATAAGTTCACCACTACATGCGACGCTCTGTTATTTCCCTTGACAGTCATATTACTGCAACTTACCACCAATGTAATAAGAACTTCCATGCCCGTCGGCAGTCGTAAAAGATATAAGACGGGCCAGGCAGGAGGGTAATTCCACGGGGTCTAGCGAGACTGGCCATGTTATACATGATACAAGGGTCCTTTTACCCCGCAGGGCTGTAATTTGCACCTGTAGTCGGAGATATTATGTGAGAAATTTTGTGTTACTTGATACAGACTCCGGGGCAAATGGAGGCGCTATGATTTCAGATTGATATGATGTTCATACATATAATATAGTGAACATTGATAAACGTCTGGAACTTCACTGTAAATTTCGTGAGTGGTCATCTTTACGTAGGTATACTTACTTATTACGATTCTTGGCTGTAAATACTTAACAGGTGGGACATGAGTTTATAGAGGAATTTACGTTTCCTTTGCGCTTTTAAAAGCTTTGCAGTATTGAGAGATCTGAAGAAATACATTAGGACTGATTCAAACTGCGTCTGTCTTCTATCTCATCACTTGCATGAATTAACTTTTATCTAGTTTAACAAGACATGAAACAAACGTTCTCACTAAGATATCTTCTAAAATATTTCCAGCGAAGCCTCCTCTATACGACAAATCTGCAAATATCTAAAGGCGACGTTAACTACTTATTACTGGACTAGCCCGTATAACTAGGTTCATATTAATGCTACTGCAAAATTTGGTGTCTAAGAATTCTTAGTGCCTTAGTGCCTTAGACACCAAATTTTTGCTGTGTGCCGTAATATGGAACTTAAAAAAAAAGTACACGTACCATAGAAAGATTAATATATTACTGCTTATCAACGGTTTCTTTTCGCCACATCTGCTGACATTAAAAAACCACTACTAAAATAAAAATATAGTAATGAAAAAACGAGATTTACTCAAAGAAATCTTGTAAGACAGATTTTGGGATCCATATTATTAATACTTCGATGGCTTTAATTTTGGAATGCAAACACAATTTACATTAACTCCATATATTTTAATTAATAAATAAATTAAGATATGAATGCGCTTCACATTCGTTATCGGACATAAAGAAAGCCTTCTTGTTCTCGAGGGGGAAACCATCTAAAGGTACCCAACGCCGTGGGAACGACGCCAGGTCATGTGGGATTTTTACCGACTAAAACCTCCCCGGCGGCCGTCCTCGGCGTTACGAAAAGGACTTCAGGATCTTCAAAGAAACATAATCGGAATCTTCTGAGGGCATTACCCCATCGGGCTCCATCTAGGTGAGCAGCTGGACCCACTGCACCACTCGGTCTTCACGACGGTATGCGACCACACATACCACCATCCTTCCCAGGATCACCTGGCTGAACGGTTCGAGCTCCCACTCTTGCTGCCCGCAATCCCGAAAACCCCCTTTTAATTGCCTCTTACGGTATTATGAAGACAATTTTGAAGACGGTTCTTTAAAAAAATGCTTGAGAAGTATTTTATTGTAGTACCGATGAAGTTAGGTTCGTATCGAATCGTAGAAAATAGTTCGTTCGTAATTCACTGTACAAGATGCACTATTTACTATACCGATATGAGTGCTAAGTTAAAAATATGAAACATAGTACTTACTAACCTTCAATATTTATTTATAGTAATAAATCCACATATAAGTACATTTTTTGTCTTATTTATATACAGTACTTCGATTTATCTATTTGTTATTTTTTATCTTTACAATACGTATACAGTAAGTAGTTGGTAGTAGTAGTTTACATCTATCTATTCTGTAGTATTTTTTGGTAAAATATCAAATTCACCGCTTATTTAATAGCAAAAGGTACGAAAGCTAATAATAACGCAATTTCGATACTCGTTAGAACTCTACGTTTTTCCATTCTGGAGGCACAATAGTCAAACATTTTCCGTCTTGTAATAACGTCAACGTTTCTTCAGTGTTAAATGTTTAAAGAGTGTATGACGGAAGAGTCACTTAGAGTATTTCGCCAGACCTCAGCTGCAACTGTAATCCTACGTGCGGTCGAGTTATAGAAGTCTGATAAGGCTGAATACAAAAAAAAACGAAATATCTATATTATAAAAAAATCCATGTACTCGAAATTAAGATATATTTAATATTTGATCATTAAACACTCATTAACATTTCAATCCGTAAAGCTATCCAGCAGGCAAATTAACATTTACTGATTGAGGCGAATGACTCGATACGAAAATTATTCAACTTTATGCGAAACTCATTTCATCTAGAAGCTTCCTGGTACCGGAAACCTTTAATAAAATACTACAAGTACGTAAAGAACAACTCATCGACTGTTGATTTACAGTGTAGGAAGCCACTAAAGACTCGATTAGGCTATCACTGTGTCATTATAAGGCACGATGTTCGTTTTTTTCTTTAGAAACTTATGTCATGAAAGGTAGTGAGATGACACTGTGTGAATAGTTGGTTAACACGTAGAGACGGTGTCATCACTGCCCACGCTTTGACTCATCGTACACTCGAATGACCTCACTACCTTGCTCTAAAGATGGTATTGGCGATTATAACGGTTTTATACATATTAAGCGTATATGAGCAGTAAATGACTAATTTCTTCTCTTTGATCTTACTTTACATCATAACACAGTATAAAAATACACTATGTCGCATGTCACCTACGAATTCCTTTATTTAAAAAATATTTCAAAATGAAAGAGGGTAATGAATAAAAAAGCCATAATAATTATGTACCTATATATAAGTTAGAAACAAAATTAGGTAAACCCATAAATTTATGTATAAGACACCATAGGGTTTAAGACATCCTCACCTATGTAGTCGTAGAAATGTTCTAAAGTTAGAAAAATCTACAGATAGGGTCTTTCCCTAAAATTTTTCAATATCCGGAAGGTGAATTACTTAAAAATAAAAATGTAACAATTTCCTAATCCTTTCACTAAATATTGAATAATTTCTCTACATATTAATACAATTGCATGTAGGTATGTGTGAAGACAAAAAACACACGTGAAGAAATGCTAATCTATAAAAAATTGTTCAATGTTTAGAGAAACGTCGAACAATTTAAGTATTCATAGCTCCTGTGAAAGTTACAGATAAATTAATATTGGATTTATTTCAATTTGGATACACATTAATAATAAGAGATACGATCACAGTAATAAATATTTAAAAACAATGTATTTGCATCCAACTTTTCAATTTTGCAATGACGAATTTTCTGACAGCCTTCCTAAACTACAGCTATGAAAAAAATTTCATTTCGAGAATATCTCGATAGCATCTCGATTTTATTAGACACATGTCTCGCATTATTTACATTGAAGCCGGCGCTATCCCGCAGCAGTACACCTAACATATTCACCAAAAGCGTATTCATATTAGATTTTCGATCTCGCAATGCCAGCCGGCCGTATCAGAATGTCGCGAATACATTCGATACTTTATTCGAGTCTATTCGAGCGAGCGCTCGCCGCGACACGGAAGAGTGTCAAATAAATACAGGTTGAATATATCCGCTGTCGCGCTGTGATCCTGGTATATCGTGCCCATAACAATGAATGTTTGTTTGTTTGTTTTGTTACTTGCGGCCCTGTTTATTGGATGTCCGGCCATGCTGTACCGCCGGGACTCGGATAATGTTTTAAAACCCGGTAAGGTTTTATTTTTTTATAATTTTTTTTTGCTCCATAAGTTCGCTTGTTTAACAACATTTTTACAGCGTATTTCTAAATATGCACTATGCATTTAGAATTGCGTATTTTGTAATATTTTTAAGCAATTATCAAAATAAAAACATATGTTAAATATAATATAGCAGTTAGGAGTAGCTCTTTTTAAAGCAGTGGTAGTGGTTCTACTTTAAAACTATCCCAGTAAAATAGCAAGACACCGGTAGTCTACCTCAGGTGGGACCCACATCCTAGTGGGTGCAAGCAGTAAAGGGAACCTGCCGGCATGTGCACTGCATGATCGTAGACTACTTTAGTGTCATATGAAAGTATCCCAACATTACAAATGTTTGTTTACGGTATTAAAAGAGATTAAAAAGTTTTTAAATAAAATGTATTTGATTTTGAACGCAATTTCAATAGTACCTATTACCTAAAAGTTGCCCATTCACTCTTGCTTTGAACAGCTTAAGATATCTGACAGAGTTTCACCAATAATTAATTAAACGTAGCTTAACATTCGTTAACAATATTGATGTATTGTTGTGGTGATATAGTTGTCCAGAACGAATGTAGGTTTGTTTTTCCGGTGCTCGCGTGCACACGTATATCCACAACGATTGCCGCAGGGACTTTTATAACGTTTAAAAGGGTGTTCTATGCTTGTGTCAACGTTTGAATACTCTATCTTGACACGTTTTATTGTCGTTTGAAAAGACAATTTTCTGTTTCACTTTATCCTGCTGTCCTACAGGTGTTAACAAGTACCTTTATATATATATTTGTTTAGATTTTAGTTGAGCAGCATAGTAGACAATGTCCTAAAGTTTTATTTATTCTACGCCCAATGACACGAATAGGACCTATACCATACCTATTGTATTTAGTCAATTTATTAGCGATTTTAATATCAGTGTCGAAAACTAATTATCACTTGCTATAACTGGAAAACGTCGTGAAGAAACCTTCACGTCTGAGTAGGTATGTGAAGTCTACCAAATCTCGTTCTAAGACCCGTGCACATCAGTGAGCAGTAATTGGTTGACGAAGATGATATCCAGATTTTAAATATAAAATAAAATTCTATGTATATATATGTTATTTGTACTGTTACTAACCACATGTTAATAATAAATCTGCTACTAATATGAAATCAATTATGTATAGTGTTCTTAGATCATTGTTGTATTTTTACTTGAAGGTGGTAGAACTCTTTGTGCTTTGACTCCGGAAGCACCACCACCACACCTATTTCTGCCTCAAAACAGCAGTGCTATTCATTGCAATGTTCTAGTCTGAAAGGGTGCGGTAAGGGTGATATACTTATCCGAGGCGTTCCAACTTAGTCCTCAAGGGTAGCAACGCATCTTTGGCTAAGCTCGGGTAGACCTGACTTTTTCTAGGTTTGATTACTGATTATGTCCTTGGGCGGCAGTGGCCACTTACCTTCAGGTGAACTGCATGCTCGTTTGCTATTTCCATATTATAAGATAATACTAATGATAATATGAATGAAATTACATTGTAGAAGAAATCCCTAAAAATAATATGAACTTAAAATAATATGAATATATTACTACCGTTATATAAAAGCAAAATTAAAATAATTTAGTTAAACGTCCACACCGCAATCACCGCAGCGCAGACACATGCCGCATAGCTTAGGCGCTTGCGACAAAAAATTACCGCAACACTGATAGGAGTTGCACGATACATATCGTAGCGGCGAAACGGATTTAACGAAACGTGCAGTCAGCGACCGCATTGTTTATATACGTCTTGTATTTACCTACAATTCCTTGAGTTAGATGCAAGGGAATTATTTTAAGCTTATATACGTAGAAAAAACTTACGTGGAGCTCAGCTAATTTAATGTGGTACTTTCAATATTTGTAGTCGTAATCAACCCTAAATGGAACAAGAGACTTTATGCTGATCCTATATAAATTGCTGCTTTTGAAAACAAAGTTGCAATGATAATGTAGCATATTTATCTAATATACGTTTCAAATTAGTATACAGCAACTACATACTACTTTTATATTGCAGTAATAAGTGCCACCGCAGACGGACCACGATAAATTCTACCGCACTTGAATAAAAACAATCGCAATTTTTTATTTTTTTATTTTAATGTAAATTATCTAGCTATTAAATTGTGGTTGGAAGGTTAAGGCACAATAATACATATAACACAACATAACTGCTATTAAATTAAGCGGCATTCATAAGACACTATAAATTAAGCCATAACGGTGATACAACAGTTTAGCGCGACAAAAGTGCTAGTAATATCAAACCAAGAACGGATTATCTGTAAAAAAGTACTTGCATGAGCTTCAACCAGCTGTCACCCAGTACAGATAATAAAATTAGAGTGTAAAATTCTCATTACTCACTCACTCATTTAGTTCTGTTCACAATTTTCCGGCAAAAGAACTTTGATCATTATCATCATTTGATCATACCTTATCGACGGAATTTTAAATAGATTTTTTTGGGTTTTTACAGATAGTGAAAATAACTTGAGATCGGGCGCCTGGTATTAATTATTTAATTTTAAATTAAAAGCACATATCCCAGGCCTTCTTAGTTCGATGGCTCTTATCCTATACACCACGTGAAGGGAATAATCATGCTTCACGCGACCTTGCTTTGTAACTTTATACTACTTTCCGTTTTACGCATACCTGCAAGTACTTGGGTACCTCAGATAAAATATTACAATTACATTCATATAACATTTACATTCTGTTCATATATTTTGAGTTGCACATGAGTGAAAAGTGATTTGCTTTAAGAATTTAATCGAGTCGACTTCTATGTGATGTTGGACTAGTAAAATACTTATCACTGCACGGTATTGTAAAGTTACACACCGTAATGGGTTTTGACTCTAGAAAGATAACCTTATTTTATAGTACTTCACAGAAAACCATACGTCGTTTCGACGATAAATTCATATTTACAAAAACTAGTTGACTGTCGCAGTGGTCGAAATTCGACCGTTATTAAACCTAAATAAAAGCAAAACTTGATATATACTTGGTGTGTACACTCCGGTAAACATATGTAAATAGTTCTTAATATATAAGTTCTTAATTTCAATAAATCATGTTTTCTTTGTAATATCCATAATTCCATAACAATTGTTATATAGCACCTACAAAAGTTCAAAATTTTATGTGTACTTTTTTTGAGTTATTAGAAAAACACAAATTAAAGGGAAAATGCAGTTTAATTTAATGGCTGCATTTAAGTACGTCGAAATTATGTGATTCACATTGTCAGTTGTGTAAACAATGAATATTTAATTTAATATATTTGTAATACTGATACAAGCTCGATAAAAAAGATTGACTAAATAGAGAATAGGTTAAATAACTAGAGTTAAGTTAAACAATCTTAAATAAAATAGAGGCTTCGTGCACATACATGTACTGTAATGCAAATCATACGAATTGCATTCAGTAGGTACTAGTCGGTAATGACATAGTGATTTGAATATAATTCAACATCATACACATAAACGCTTTCTACACTCACGGCCATGAACACACAAAGACGAATACACAAACACCCAGACCCAGAACAGAAATCTAAACTCATCATTCAGATGTCTGT
>DWTU01002170.1:0-11891 GCA_018251515.1 Cecropterus confusis | reverse complement strand
AGTAATACAAGGAAAAAAGACAAACCCACTGAGTTTCTTGCCGGATCTTCTCAGTTGAGGTCGTGTTCCGATCCGGTAGTAGTGTAAAAACAAAATTGTAATTGACAATTTATAAGTGCCACCGAAGTCCTATGCAAAATAAAGATATTTCATTTCATTTCATTTATGTTTCGCTTAACGTGTTTCCAGATCCATAGCTCTCAACAGCACAAGGTATCCCATAGCGAAACAGCTTCTGTAGACTTCATTGATAAATACTTGTACTTGCAAATATCTCATACGAGCTAAGTATGAAACTAAACTCCTAACACTGAACTATATCAAAGGCTTAAAGTTTCAACGCGGCGACCTGTTGGACCGTGTCGGTGCATCTCGTTCACAGTTCGATATTAATATACCGTTTATTGCTTCGGGAGTTATTTGCGATCTTAGTCGCCCGTTGGTGACGTACAATCGTGCTCGCTTGTGACGTCATGTTTTGTGACGTCATCGTTGAGACGCTCAAAGTAGGACTCGTCACGCACCGTCGCGAGTCAGAAATAGGATAGTGTTAGACTATGAGTTTATAGAGATGTGGCTTTGTAAACTGCTAGTATTAAAGGTGAAAGGTTAGTTTGCAACTAATCTAGGTTACACTGAATCCAGAACTTTGGTTTGTGGGGACGAGAGATGGCTTTCAATAACTTTAACATCGATTAAAAATGATGATAAATGATGATCTTAAAAGCTTGTTTTAATATAATTTAATTAAGGACATTTTACACATATATTCCTTTGAGGACATTGTGGAAATATTTGTAACAGGTCCTAATACTTCTATTACTAATAATTGTATTAGGTATATAATCTATAATCCTTGTATTACTAATAATAGTAATCGGTCCTAATACTTGAAACATATTTTTTTTATATAAATTAGAGTAGCAGACGAGCATGCAGTCCGTGACTGTAACTGGTCACTGCCAGACATAGAAGTCGGTAAGCAACTTCATGTAGACTCTAGTCTATATGAAGTTGTTGATTAACCTCGAGTCACTAGAGGTATAAGTCAATCACACAGGCGTCGCTACTGCCGTGGACTAGGGTTATCTCATATATAAAAGAGATACAGTACATACAATTTTTTCTCATCCAACATACATACATCTGTCTCGCAACGCGTGTAGTAAGTGAGCGCAATTACCGGCACGAGACAATCAGTTTAATGTAAGCCCCGAGGATATGAACACGCTTGAGGATTTAGTGCAGTCGAGTATCCGTGATGGTGGCGTGATGAAAGCCGTGTCATTAAATGGATTGCCTCTATCCACCCCCGTTAGCGAGGGTTGTCTCGTATCGAGCACCCTTCGCGCGAAGCGAATGTCTGTTGGTTGAGTTGCGTATCTAGAAAGGGGGACAACTGAAACCCTGAAGGGTCAATCCGAGCTTTCATCTCGTCTCGGTGCACTTTTCAAAATGTAATATGTTTACGTTCTTTACTTTAAGTGTACCATGGGTTTTTGAGTTTCATTAAAAGTATACGAACTTTACGAATGACGAAAATAACTAAGGATACATTTTAAATGTTACTCTCTAGTAAGGTATTTTATGGGCCGATTTTAAAAGTACCTTCTTAAGACAACTAGTATCTTGTTTCACACCAAAATGTCCCTCTTAATATGAGAAATGATTTACAACACCCCTATTTCCCTTCTTGTAACAAATCATATATGTTTTACTTCTCTAAGTTATCTGTTAAATACATAATTACAAATGTCCTCTAATTAACATTTAATTATGCAGTAAACAAAATGTTAATTAGAAGACAATTGTAACTATGCAGTAAGTAATATTCTAGTTGGAGCGTCAGTTGAAACAAGAAATAAATATTAAATTAACAAAAAACCCGCTCCGGAACAAACGGAAACACAAAAACACATCCTTTTATGAGAAGAGGATCATCTAATTAATACTAATAAGGAAAGGCTCATTCTAAATGCGAACCAATTTATGGCTTTAGTAAAGTAAACAAAAACCAAAACAGGCCTTTTCTGGCATTGCTAAGAAACTAAACAGAATGAGTTCATTAATAAGTTCCATTTTCATAAATTTCAGCAAATTTCGACCGGCAGCTTTTGCGTGAAAGGCTTACAAACACACATAAATCCTCACAAACTTCCGCATTTACAGTAGTAAGATATATTTATACGAAAAAAAAACATATTATTATAATGTCGTAAATGTATACATTGTATACAGTGTGTCAACATAATTTAATTTTGGACCTACGTGGCTCAAAATTGAATTAATATTACTTAGATGTCAGATCTATCCTCGTGACAAGCCAACTATTGAGAGTTAAAACCGGTTTTACAAAAACAACTCTTTTGGCTACATAATTTCTAGTGATAAGCCGAAATCCTTGAAACCTACAACGCTAAATTCATAAAATATATTATTACAAAATTTTCACTTTCAATTGACTTCGTATATTTAAATTGTAATTTAATTGTTAATTAACATAGTGTCACCTCAGTGGCTCCGCGAATATTATTATAGGCAGTAGCTATTATTAAGATAAATAAGCGTTATAATGCTTAATTTTTTTTAACGTTGGGATGTATGAACTACTGTTGAATATGGCGAATTATAATTGCAAAACAGATGCCCTTCTAGACAAAAACTGAAATGGTGAGTACTTAATTTTAATTGAATGCCATATAATAGAACATTAAACATTGTACAACATCGGTTAATTTATTATACGAACAAGGCTCAATCATAAAGGCCACTAACAGAATGTCCTTTTAAAGTAATTACCTATCTTTTTTATTTTATTTTTTTATTTCTCTATAATCGACCGAGCAATAAACGAGTATGCAGTTAACCCGATAATAGTTGGCCACTGTCGCATGGACATCTGTAATCAAGCCTAGATAAGACAAAATTCTTACCTGAGGTTGGCCACAGATGCGTTGCTAAACCTAAGAACTAAGTTGAAATGTCTCGGATAACCTACACTTCACTTATCACACAAATACACACATAACCAAATCTTTTTTTTTTTTTTATTTCACGTAAAGAAGGGCTTTGTCGCTGAAGCGATTATGACGCCCTGATAACAAAACGTTACAATTAAATACTTACACTTAATTACACTTATATACCTACATATTAACTATGTCTTACAGCTACGAGTTTGATTAAGTTTTTAGCATCCTCCGATATAGGATCCGCGAGGATGCTATTACAATGACCAACTAAATTATATCTTAAGCCTATGTTTCTACGCTCAGCGGAGTTCTGGACACATTCCATCAACACGTGATATATGTCGTCAACGGCATTGCATGTTGAACAAATCTGAGTATTTGTTTTGCGCATCATGTACGAGAATTTGTTGCATGGAATGTGTCCAGATCTAAGTCGCAGAGCTGTTACAACCTGGCTTCTTTTTAACATCGCCTTATCTATCCAGGAGTATCCTAAAGGTTGCGGCTGGATTGTTCGATACCATATACCTTTTTCTTTTGATCGCTCGTTAAAGTATTCCTTCCAGAGATTCAAACAGTGTTGTTTCAGCGAAGGCATATAATTTTGGAATGCTGGTGTTATATTTAAATCTATTCCATCAGATACAGCTTGTTTCGCTAACAAATCAACATCTTCATTGCCATCTATACCTGTGTGTGACGGAATCCACTGCAAATATATTGTTTTGGGGACTGTTTGCAACTTCAGAAGAAGCTTAATAATTGCGTAAGCTACCGGCAATCCTCGAAAAATCGAAGTGCACCGAGCGAGGTGTTGAAGCGCACTTTTTGAATCTGTCAAAATGACAAAGTTATTCTCATCAATTGAATTTATGTATGATAAAGCTTCGTATATAGCTACTAACTCAGCCTCCATAATTGATATATTTACATTAATTTTGAATTTTGAAGAAACACTCAAATTTAAATCATAAAAGGCTACACCTATACCATGTCTATCCTTTGAAGCGTCAGTAAAGATTTTATAAAAATGGGAATAATTTTGATTTATGAAGTTGATACAGCTATTTTTTAATGTTATTGGGTGGTAATTATGTTTAGCATAGGTAATACCTTGGATTTCTAGTTTTAATGAATTTTGAATATTGATGCTTGTAACCCATTGTTCTAAAGAAAACATATCTATTTGATATGTCGCATGTATAGGTAAAGATGTAAAACTATGATGGACTAACGTCAATAAAGGTTTTTTTTTGTTGTTCCAATACCTATTCGAGTTAAGGTCAGCCAATTCCGATACTATATTAATTAAGGGATTGTTTGAGATTGCTTTATTTTTTAACCAAAATTTGCCAGCCAGATAGCGTCTTCTTAGGTATAGCGGGCATAAATTAAGTTCACACTCCATTACGTGAATGGGAGTGGTTCTAATAAAGCCACCTATGATTCTCATAGCGTGGTTCTGAATTTTATCTAATTTTGTTACATTTGTTTTACAGCTATTATCATATAAAAACGAACCATAATCTAATCTACTTCTAATACTGGATATATATAGTCGACGCAGATGTTTTGGATGGACACCCCAGCCAGAACCCGATAAAACCTTAAAAATATTCATAAATTTTAGAGCCTTTTCGCTTGTCACTTGGATGTGTTTGTTCCATCTTAGTGAACGATCCAACCACATTCCTAGGTACTTCAAATTATCTACCACATCCAAAGTATGGTCCTTAATTTTAAGCGAGACAAGACCACGTCTATTACCTTTGGTAAAAATACATACTTTGCTTTTTAATGGTGATATTTCTAAATTAATGTTACTAAATATTTTACATAGATTATCCAAAGCACCTTGAATTCGATTTTCGGCATCACCTAAGTCCTTGGAAGTGACAAACACCACAAAATCATCAGCATATTGCGAAATATTTATATTGCCAATAGAATTTATATATTTACATATTTGTATTGTCGCCGCATTAAATAGGAGTGGGGATAAAGGATCACCTTGTGGCAATCCTTGTCCTGTACTTCTAACAATTTTATAGTTAATTCCTTCTATAATGAGAAACCGTTGTTGTAAGAATGACCAAAGATAGTTACACAGCTTAGAACCTATTCCAAAATCATCTAACATGCGAAGGAGAGAGTGAATGTCTAAATTATTGTATGCATTATCTAGATCTAAGAAACAACCTACAGTGATACTATTCTTCGTAAATCCTATTTGAATTTTTGTAATTAAATCTGTTAAATTGTTTATAGCTGAACGATTCTTCCTAAATCCATGGGTTTCTACACAAAAACTATTATTCTTTTCTAGGTGCCATTCTATTCTATTATTAATTATGGTATGAAAAATTTTGCATAAGCATGACATAAGAGATATGGGTCTTAATGATGACACAGAGTTACATTCCCGCCCAGGTTTAGGAATAGGTACAATACGAATATGTCGCCACTGCTTTGGTACAAAACTTAATGTCAAGAAAGTATTATATACGTTTAATAAAAATATTTTACCGATGTAAGGTAGATTATAGAGCATTGAGTATGAAATATCGTCAAGCCCGGGTGAAGTATCTTTTGATTTTAAGCATTTTACTAGTTCCTCTATTGAAATTATATTTTCTAACTTGGAATTTAATGACCTAAACTGTGGAGGGGGTTGAGTGACAAAGTCTGGTGTAAGGTTACATAAAAGCGATTCTGCCAGTGATTTTTCAATATAATACTTAGACGACTTGTGTCCTTTTAAGAATTTCATCCTTTGCCATACTTCGGAAGCAGAAGACACTTCATTCAATGAAGAGCAGAATTCAAACCAACTTTTACTTTTAGCGTTTCTTAGAAGCCTTTGACATTCACATGTTTTTTCTTTCAATTTTTGTAAGTTATCTGGAGTGGAATTTTTTCTAAAATTCGATAATGCTAGTCTTCTTTCGGCAATTTTTTTAGATAATTTAGGGTTCCAGTAAGATTTCGGGTAAAAATTTGCGCTAGGATTAACACATACTTTAATGTGAGGGATAGAATTATCGGCTGCTTTATTTAATATATGTATAAAAGTGTCATAAGCTTTTTGAGGCTCGTTAGAAACAGTTAATTGAGAACATTCACTTTCTACTATCTCGCGGTATCTCTCCCAATTGGCTTTCCTGAAATTACGTTTTTTCTTTAGAATAGGGGAATATTGAATACTGGTAGAAATTTTGATCATAAGGTGGTCGCTGCGCAATGATTCATTGGTAATCTTCCAATTAAATTTTAAAGCAATATCTGAGGATACCATTGTTATGTCCGGAGATGATTGTTGTAAAACACCACTGACCAGTCTTATACGTGTGTCTCCTCCGTCGTTTAAAATAACAAAGTCGTGATCTAACAATGCATCGAAAATTTGTATTCCTCTTAAGTTAGTCTTGTTTGACCAAATAGAATGATGGGCGTTGAAATCTCCCATTATTATAGTTTTAGTGCTAAAAGTCGAAAAAAGAGAATCCCAATCCATAAAAGATGTATTAGCGTTTGGCGGACAGTACACTGAGACAATTTGCTGAATATGTTCACAGTTAGATATTTTAACCGCGACCACTTCTATTGCTGAGTTATTTATATATAGTGGTAAAGATTGAGCATTAAAAGATTTATGAGTCAATATTGCGACGCCACCATATGAGTCAACCCTGTCCGACCGAAATATATTATACTCTTTGGAAGTAAGTAAATTATCCGGATGTAACCACGTTTCACTCAATGCTACAAAATGAATTTTCTCCTGGCATAATACTTGTTCTAGTTCTAATAATTTTGGTTTAATACTTGAAGCGTTCCACTGTAAAATATTTATATCAACCTTTCCCATAATTAATCAAAAGGGTTTATGAAAAAAGGCAAGTTTATTATATTTTGACATGCCCATGTGATTACCCACTCAACGACTAGTTGCACAATCTTTTCAATTCTACTCTTTAACGATACATTTTTCTGGTAAAAGGCAGACTTAATTCTTTGTAACAGTTTGAAAAAAGGAACTCGCGACTCACGATTCTTACGACGTTGTTCGTTATATTGTGACTTATCACTGAAACTATCTTCTGAATCCGTAGACATTGCTTCGTTTTGCAAACTTTCACCTTCTGAATTAGTTGTTTGATTTTTCTTCTTTTTCGTCTTCTTTTCTCTTTTCTTGAGGTGTGCTTTTTCTTCTGTGTTTTTACTTGACAAGTTATTTTTGGTCTCATTAGAACACGATACAGCCTGTGCGTAAGTTGTTGGGGTCTCTTGAACGTTGGGGGCAGAAAAGGAGTGCTTAGGAGTTATGGTAGCAGTCATGGGGTTCCCACTCAAACTTAGATCAATCTTCACAGGTGATCTTTCTACCTCGTACGTAGGTGTTTGAGGGGGGACATACATAGTAACGGCTTTGCGATAGGACACATTAAATTCAGCCATTATTTTTCGGATTTTTTTTTCTTTTATATATTCTGGACAGTTTCGATTTAATGTTATGTGATTCTTAGTACAATTAATGCATTTGTATGTAGTCGTGTTACAGTTCTCATGTTTTCCACCACATTTGGGGCAATATATTCTTTTAGATGGGCATATTCTGATAGTATGTCCAAATCGCCAACATCGTGAGCATTGCGTAACCGGAAAGAGGTACGGTTCTACTTTAACTTTCATGCCAAAAATGTGTATGTGAGTCGGAAGGAGTGAGCCTGCAAATCCTACCCTTACTGACTCACTGTCCGTCCAGCCTACGCCTCCATCAGCACGTCGCTTCAGTCTCCTAACATTCACCACTTGACCATCACAGGTAATGGATTTAAGTAAGTCCTCTTCTGAGAGGTCTAGCTCTATATTTTTAATCACTCCGTATGACAACCCCACTTCCAACGGTCGCTGGAATCTCCATCCCAATTCTATGAAATGATTACATTGTATCAAGTGCTCGACGTTCTTTTCGCCACTAATTTCTACTATAATTTTATATGGATTAATATACTTCACTTTCGTTATGTTCGTTATGTTTTGACTTTTAAATAATTTAGCTAAAGCAAATTGTTTTGGTAACTTTTCTCTGGAGGTTATGCTTATTTCAATTAGCCCACGAGTATCTCTTATTCTATCTCTTCTGTTCTTTACTTGGGACCATTCGTCTTCTTCCTCTTCTCTGCCCCTTTTACTCCTCCTGCTTGACTCACTGATCATACTTCTGTCATCTGCTATTTGATTTATATCAACTTCAGTCTCTTCAATAATATTGTTTGTGTTACATTGCTCGCCGTCATTTGCATCATGTACTGTATCCATATTGAAATACGGTTTAAGTTTGATGGAACCGCCCGGCCGGTTTCGGAC
Organism: Cecropterus confusis; assembly: GCA_018251515.1. NCBI lineage: Eukaryota > Metazoa > Arthropoda > Insecta > Lepidoptera > Hesperiidae > Cecropterus > Cecropterus confusis. The sequence goes on along the minus strand of DWTU01002170.1, from coordinate 3,549 downwards.
CGGCCGGCGACGTAAACAACTCCCGGCAGAGATAAGAATGCACGGACAATCGATGCAGTCGGAGCGCGTCTACGCAACTCGAACGTCACCCGATCACTCATTTTGAAGATGATGACTTGCAATGACATTTACATTGAGAAAATATATAAACATTACGAATATGAGTGAAATACACTTTCTTTGAATATGTATTTTCAGACAGTTAAAAGCTTTCATACTCTATTTAATCCATTTTGATGAACTTTGAGAAATGTCGAGTTACAGAATCTCGATCCCGTAGACGATAAGTTAAAAAGCATGCTTTATTATTATTTAGTGCTCGTTTAGATATGTACTTTATAAAATCCTTCTGGAAATAACGTTTTATACAATTACACTCTTTTAACAAAGACATACATTTAGATGAGCGGCATGATCGTTTCTTACTTCATTTGAGTTATATAAAAATAAACACGGATTTATTATAAGTAAAACAAGTCCAAAGTAAGCATCTGTCAATCAATCAATTAGGTTTACAAACTATTCGCTTGATATACGCTCGAGCCATATATCAGAAGGCGTCAGTATAATTCCAAGGGATCCCGTTAATGCCATACCATCTCAAAAACACTCGTAAGTTATGTCGCAACGTTCAAAGGCGTTCCGAAAGACTTTGCTGTCAATTATCCAGCAATTTAATATTCATTTTGCTGCGAACACGTCAACTGTCACGTAGATGAAGTATCTCCATAGATTATTTTGTTTGCATCGCAGTGAGGCGAGTTCACTCTCTTTGTACAGTTCGCTTGTATTTATGACAACGACCGGTACGATCTCATCTACGCTCAAAGAACAACGGCTCTGATTAAGATTTCTGAATACAATTTACCCGTACATATCATTTACTCGGTTTGGGTTGAATGTTCATAGGTCAGTTAATACCAGTCTTCTTCAAAAATGTTATTTCGTTAAAATTGTGCAAGAGGATATTTTATAGTTTCATAAATCTTCAACATCTTAATTGATTAGTGCTCCTGTCCAAAGTACTAATGTCAAAAATAATCATTATTATTATATTTTTATAGAACAAAAAATAATATTTATGATTATTTAGTTATTTCTTAATATCTCTGAGTGTATAGCATGTCTGATATTTTAATAAATGTATTTTTTCTTAAATGATTATTCTAAGTCATTCAGTAAATTTTAGTCATTATAAATTGCAAAAAATCTGAACTATTGATATTAAAATCTAAGGAAGCATGAATAAGATTAACAAAACCATCTTATCTAAGCAGAAAGTAAGGAAATAACGTGGGAGGCACATAAGTACATTGATTTATATGCCTTCTACGTAGATTTCTTTAACTGTTATGTTTTTTTTACCCGCGACGGTATAGAGACGGTATATGCGATTGGGGTGAGAGGATGTCTGTGTCTTTGTGCAAACCAATGTTGTTAATGAAGTACTTATAGCAAAAGTTTAAAATTTTCAAATATATATTGTACCAACTAAACATGATCTTATTATTTAAGTACTTAATCATTTCATAAACATTCCTACATAATAATGTACTTAATTTCTTACTTATAAAATTAAAAAGCATTGTTCTGACATGTTTTGTGTGTTTGTCATGTTTTTAATTCCTCATTAAATCTCACATCGTTACATATTTTTCTAAGTTCCCAAACGAGATTTGTTGATACATTTTTTTGGTGTTTATTATGTTGATTTACGCTTTAATCTATCCAGTTTGACATGGGTTTATACGCCACGTCACTCTCGCTTCGTGTTAATTAATTTTCTGCAATCATGAACACTTCCATGTGATTTAAATTACATTTCGGGTCTAACGAAACGTAGCCTTAGAAATAACCTTTAGGAAAATCTTAATTAATTTTAACATTAATCTATTTTATATAAGATAGACATACGTAGATGATATAGATGGGTTTAAATAAATTTTATTAGCAATAAGTGTTATTAGTAACCACCGTCCAATAGCGCTATTATCAATATTTGCAAAATTATTTGAAAAAGTTATTTACAAAAATATATACAATTTTTTGGAATCAAATCACATTTTTACAAGGGAACAATTTGGGTTTAGACAAGGCAAAACTATCAGTATGGCCATATATAATTTTCTTACGCATGTAATGTGTAGTATGGATAAAAGAACACCAGTTTCAGCACTGTTTATGGATATTACAAAGGCGTTTGACCACGTGGACCATAAAATACTTTTACATAAATTATACTCATATGGAATTAGAGGTAAGGCAAACGATTTAATAAAACCATATCTATCAGGTATATCAAATAACGCAAATAAACAGATTATGCATAAAGACAAAAACAGAAAAAGTGTTCAAATCTGATTACATAAAAGTGTTTTATGGTGTGCCGCAAGGAAGTATATTGGGTCAACTGTTATTTCTTGTATACATTAATGATTTGCCTCCAGAAACCAATAATAAAATGACATTGTTTGCAGATGACAGTACTATATTGTTTACTGATAAAAACTTGACAAATCTTAGAGATAATATAAACTCCTCATTAACATCGATTATAAAATGGTTTGAATATAATAACCTAATTATCAATTTAAATAAAACAAAACTAATACAATTTACCACCAAACCTTTTAAACAAAATTGGAATGCCTCCTCCGAGAGTATCTTCCTTACCATTATTATTAGACAGCCAGTTAGTATTAGATAGAAATATGTATTGTGATAGTGACTTTACAAATAATTCTACAACTTTACATAAAAAAAAATCAAAAGTAACCGAAGATCGAACCCAGAACACTGCGATCACTTGCACTTGCATTATACTTGCATCCTGATACACTGCGTTAAAACGTGGCAAATAAATTGATTCTTGCAAATATACTAAACAAATGCAGTAGCTTTCCTATTTGTAGTTAAACAGTTAGACAATCCGACATCTCAATCGTGAAGAGAAGGTCGTGAGTTCATCTGCAACTACAGTTTTACTACGCACGACTACGACTACGACATCACGATACTGTAATTGTTACTTACTACTGTTTAAATGTTTTAAAGAAATGTGAAATTAAAATACCGCATAATGTGTCAATATATGACTGTCCCACTAGTGGGCACGAATCACATTTCAGAATGAGTTCACCGTACAGGCCATACACGAATTGCTAGACTTCACCACCTTTGGAAACTGTATTTAGACTTTAAACAACTTATTATTTTAAAGTAATTATCGTTATAAATTAAATATTTTAACACAATTATTAAATATTGGTCTGAACGCAAAGCGTTACTGGGTAGTGACGCTATGCGTATAATAACTAAGTTAAAAAATCATCGCGTACTTGTAAATGTGTTTTTCTTTAAAGCAGCGTTTACTGAATTAGGTCTATCCGTTGTTGATTCCTCCTGTTCTAAAAATAGAAAAAAAATATGCCTTCATTGCAAAATTACAATAGTGAGACACCTTTTGACTAAAAATGCATTAAAAAATCAAAAAAATTCAAATATATGTTGGTTTCTTACATACGAAGTGGGCGCTCAACATATTTTGTT
>DWTU01002169.1:0-11893 GCA_018251515.1 Cecropterus confusis | reverse complement strand
GGTGCCATGGACACACAAAGACGTGTACACAAACACCCAGACCCAGAACAGAAATCTAAACTCATCATTCAGATGTCGGTCTGGCCGGGGATCGAACCTGCGACCCACTGCGTGCCATACCGGTATGGTGACCGTTTCGCCACATGGGTTGTCATACATTACATACAACTTACATACAACTCATTCATTTCCGTTTATAAAATACCAAAACCTGCGATCGCGCTATGGCGGCTTTCACTGCAATCTGCTGCACTTCCCTCGTGCAATCATTACTCACCGCTCCTGCACGCCCGTGCCTTAGGCAGGAAAATTAGGGAAATGTCCCTTAAGTACCTATGTAATTAATTTTAATTAAAATTGACATTATAATAGTACTCACAGTATCTACTATTTAAATAGGTTTGTACACTAAAGTTCTGTTGTTGGTCTCAAAAATACAACAAACTTGTTGTATTTTAAACAATATTAAAAAGAGAGATACTATTCGTTACCTACAGGTTCGCTATAACTTCATTTTTTCAGTAAGTAATCTAACATTATGAAAAAAAAATTACCTGTAATGTAGCTTTCTACAAAGGTTATAACTTTTTCGTCATGAAAATTTATATACCCGTTTCCAGCAAAGCTACAGACAGAAAAATAACACATCTTTATCTACATTCTAAAAACTTATAATTCGACGAACAGTTCAAACGTAAAACAAAGTATTTCAAATATCCTAAAAGTAAAATTAAATTAAATATCATACAAAGGATTACGACGCGATACACTTTACTCTCTTTTAAAGTTGAATGAAAATAAAAATTGGAAGCATATTCTAGAACATTCTGAACGTACAGATAAATAACGTATTCAAACAAACGCTATGCGGCGGAGTGGTCAATGCAGGCTTTCACTGCAATGTACTGCAATTCTCGCACCGCCGTTCAGTCATTATTCACCGCGCAATTAGTACAAAACTAGGAAAACTTATTTAATGATTCATCTGATTATATATGTTACCTAACCTGTACTTTAATCTGTAAAAAATCTAACTCTGAATATATTTTATGCCTCAAGTTTTTCTGTGATTTTTCTTGTTCCGAATACATAAACGTTTATATTATGCCATAGTACCACAGCTTACAATGCTGCTTTGGTTAAGGGTAACAAATTGTAAATTAATAATAAATAAAAGAAAATATTCCTATACAGATAAAATATTTTTTTAACTTAGTGTCCTTACGAAAAAAAAATACATTTAACATATTGTAGCACATCCTTATACATGAAGATTAATTTCAGTCCATCAATCAAAGTCAAGTAAGGAACATCCTTACTCATACATTTCTCTTCATTTTTAATTAACTTTTAGAGCTACATTTTCATATACCATTTGTAACATGTGATACGGTCGTTAAGGACGATATTATGTTCTAATAGATTCGCTTCATCCAAATAGCTAGTAGCGAATATACCTAAACTAGTAACATCGTTAAAAACATCAAAACAAAAGACCCGACTGCTTAAAATGAAATTTTTGTTCATAATGATGTACAATATTAAATTTACCGCTTATACGAGTTTTTGTTAAAATATTCAAATAAGAGTATTATAATATACTTATGTATATTTAGGTTGGTCTATTTATTAGCTTTCATTTGATACCCATATTTTCGTAATAGTAAAAAAGTCGTCCATTTCCTCTATTTTAAGGCGCCTTTTTTTAAATTATATAGTCACTCTCCAAACTGAACTATTCTAATTGTATATCATACGTCACAATCCGTCAAGCCATGGACATACATACAAACAAACATACATACAAACGCGCGAAAAACATTACCCTCCTTCTGACGCAGTCGGGTAAAAACTGATTTCGTAACGACTACCCGAGTTATTTAATTACAAGTATTGCTCCGTAATCAGCTACATTTAATTCCGTAAATCACTTCCTAAGTATTTACATCATTGTCTGTCGTTTAATTAAACGCACTCGCCTTTTTTCATCAAAAAAGTATACCACTGTTTCCTACAGCCAATTTTCCGGTCATGTAATGTTAGCGTAAAAGTTTGCTACCAACTTTCCGTACGCGTAACTGGCATGGCATTGGCATTGCATGCGTATACGCAATATTAACACAAAGATGCGCGCGCGCACATCCACACTGTCCGTGACGTATCCCCTCTTTCACACCTACAGATACACGATGTGTGTATACTGTGTAGCGAATAGAACATCATTACGCACACATGTAATTTACCTGTAAAATACAAGACACATCGACAATATGCACAGATTATAAGTATAGTGTTGTTCAGTTGTGTGCGTAAAGAAAGGTGTTTAGCTAGGTGAAATGGGCACAAATACATAATTTGTTTGATAAACGACCGCAGTTAAACGGAACAACAAATTAAATAATTGATTAGCGTTTCCAGTTTGTACTAACATTTAACCATAAGTTGCGTTTTGACCATGCAATACTTTTCGATAACTGTCGAAGTAAAATATTTAGTTGAAATTAGAATATAAAATATATTTCAATATTAATTTATGAAGATTATTTGTTTAGAAAAAATAAACAAATTACACAGAGTTCTTTTAATAATACATTTAAATTAGAAACCAGTGAACCTTTTGGAATACGTAAGTTGCTGAAATGACTTATGTAGAAATAAAATTTCCAATGTTTCTTACGTACAATGTTCATTTAAGACAATGTTTAACTGTAAAGGTTACTGCTGCAAAGGTAGAAAATTTTCTAACTCATTACAAGATTGCATTTATTGCGAGCGGTGACCGTCGCCACTTTTCAACGTTTTCACTCAGTGAAAGGGCCTAGAAGGTTCGACACGACTACCGGCTAATAGTTTAATAATTTTTGCAATTGAGCAGCCTGGTGGGATATGAAACAAGCCACATTTATGTTAGTTTACCCTTATCGATAATTTACGTCAGGTGTAAGTGGAGAGCAAAAGTCACGAAAATTGCATGTTTGAATAAACAACACAACAGTACAAAAGTAGGTACATAATGCCTTATAATACCTAATATATAAAATAAGATATAATATCTATTGCTTAGAAATGCAACTGGTGTCCTATAGGCATCATGATTTTTTAATTGACGTTTACTGTACCAATAAAAAAAAAGAAAAAAGTTTTTAATGTATATAGATAAAGTAGGTTTCCATAATGTTCATGTTCTCTATTTTCAAATATATTGTTAAAGTAAACAAGTGTATTTTTAAAATAATAAAACGACTTCTTGACCGAATTATTTTATTTTCCCGCTAACAATGAATGACTCGGCAGTACGGCCATCTTGCAGCAGTACAGATAATAGAACGCAATATGTGTCAAAATGATTCAGCCATCGAACGCTCGAACAGTGTAAATTGTGGTAAATCGCCGCACTAAACGCAAATGTAAACATAACTTACATAAAGCTTGACCCAGAACTTGAGAGAAAGGTCTAGGTTCCCCCTCTCGCGGCAACTTGCATCTCAAGTTTATGACATTGCGCTGAGCCACGCATTATGAACACGGAATTACGTGGTGCCGCTTTCGGAAACTGATTTTTGCCGTCATCGTTTAAGAAACGTTAGATTTGCAAAAACTATGCATTTTTTGCACACACCCTTAAGTTTGAGTAAGTTGGATAAGCCAGCATCTTTCTACGTATGTAATCCATAATCGTAGTTCAACTAAATTAATATTAAGTTGAATGCAGCCTGCATTTTGTAGCTATTTATATGTATACTTGCTATTTTTTTTTCTATGAGAATAGAGAATGGAGTTGTTTGCTCCTTTCTCTATTCATTCTAAAAAAAACAAAACGAATTTTTTGTTTTCTTTTTCCGATTTCTATAGACTTCAGACTTTTTCAATTTTCTGTTTTCTGATTCGAAAACAAACCAAATAATATTACATCATTGACACTGATAACACGCAACCAATATACGAGTACAACCGCAACTTTGTACTTACCTTTCAAACTGTGATTTGTTTTTATGATATTTAAGTTGCTATCGGCACAGATAACAAATAGTAGCCCTGTGCATGGGGTGGTACGAGAAAGTTGGCCCTACTGCTTTCGCTTCACGGCCCGATTGCACGCGCCCGCCGCGTGCGCAGACGCCACGACTGGCTAGATTGAGTGCAACAGCTAACCGGGTATCGGATTTCTTAGAATAATGTTCCACTGCTCATTACTGAATTAACATTTCTTTTACCTGTAAAGTAGCAAATGGGCAAACCCTTGGGACTATGTAAGGGGGAAAGGTTTAGAACCACTTCAATAGAGGAGAAAAGAAAAATTCTTCAAACAAGAGGACTCGTGTTTAACTGTTTAAACAGACTACAGCAATGCAGTAGTTATCATTGTAATGCATTGATTTAATTTTGATTTACATTTTGTGGTCTGGTATATATCATTTTTAGAGTTAATTCATTACTACAAACAATCTCTCCGGGCTGCAGTCATTTAACACTGAAAAGCATAGCCGTTTTATCTCTACAAGAACTAAAATGACTAGTAAACCATTTTAGAAACCCGGTTAAGTCAAGCAGTAGGCAATACCGCTCGACCTCTCAACTTCATGATCATCGGATTAAGTACTACGATTGCATTTTCGTACAAAAAGGCCAATCATTGGGTAAGCCACTATAAGTTTGAATTGATTGGGACGTTCAGCCCCGGATCTTCAATAACTGAAAAATGCCGCCCCGCCCCCCTTAAATACATTTTTACCATACCGTTTGCAAAATTACGCCCGGAGCATAGCCCCCGGCTTGTTACCCCCTCTCCCCCTAGATTCAGCACTGGGGACGTTGCTACCTTCTTATGGAGTAACTGGATAATAACTTAATATTATGATACTAAAACGGTGAAACTACGTACTGTGTAAGCAAAATAGTCAAAAACATGTTTCCCACCAAATAATACTAGTCGGTTATTAGTGTCGCAAATACAAAGTATGGTTATTATTAAAGTTAAAGTATGTATGATTTCAAATACAGAATAACAATTTAATTTACTTACTCAATTCAAAAGAAAACCTACTTTACAAAAAATTTAACATTAGTTAAAACTTGAAATTACGATACCAGTAACCACGCCATCTAGTTAATAACTTAAGAACTTGATTGCTAAGTTGTTAAGTAAACTGTATGTTAAGATCATAGAATCTTCATAATATCATTTTTCGATCTAAAAATCATTTTCAGAAATAGCATTAGTAAAGTTGTTGATCATTTGCAGTACATTATTAAATAAAAACATAATAACACAAGAAGTATTTTTAAAATATTCTACTGTAGCCACATTTCTCTAACCAAATATTTTTCATAAACTGGCCACACAAACCAGGTCAATCAAGGAAGTGCAGGAGTTTGCTCGCCAAATTTATTATTCCTGTTATTTATAATCAATGAAATGCAACAAAGGGAATTGATTTCCGTAATCCTTACAATGATAACGAGATGAAAAAGTGTGATGTTTGATATAAGTGCAACTTTAGCAGGGAGGACGAGGAAAGAAGCAGGTGTGAAAGAAAGCAAAAATACCGCATAGACATGTTTTTTTTATTTCATTTCGGGATTAAAATATACATTTATTAAAATTCGTTGTAGTGCTCCGAAGAAGGAATCAGCTGGATTTACCTTTGCCTGTTCTACTGAAAATACTCGTGATAACATTTGACCCACTTACAGCGCCTTGTGGGTTGACCTATCCAATGCGATTGCGGACTGGGCGCGATGTTATTTTTAGTATACAGCTTTGCAGATAATTAATTATTTATAAATGCCGTTCGCGATTCAAATATATGCATCAATTCATTTAATTTACAAACAAAACTACGCGAGCACTGACACGACGGAAATGGTGAGTTCTTTGTTTAAATATGTATTTTTTTTTTAATTATTCGCGTTTTTAATATTATGCATGCATAATAGTTTACAGCGAAACCGTTGCATATTTCTTTTATATTTCATGAATTTTGAAATGAAATGCTTTTAAAAAATCAATGCAATTTATTTACTTGGCTGGGTATTTGAGAATTTCTAAAATTTATTTCGGTATGATACATTTGGATTAAAGAAACACGATAATATATTAAGGTTCCATTTTTATTATATATTTCTCTGATTTGCTATAAATAAAAAATAAATCTTTTTTTTAGCAAATAAGCAACACAATTACTGCAATTACTGCAGTGTAATTTTCACTGTTAATGATATCTTTAATAATTTAACTGAAGTTTATTTCTTTGTATTGTATGAGTCCATGTTTCTGTGGCTGTAAACTTAGGTAGGTATTCAAATCATTTGTTAAACCAGAAATATATCAGATAATTACTTGCAAAATGTATTTTATTTCTTTTTCAGATGGATGAATTAGCTTGCAAGTTGTCTCATAAACCACTACAGAAAAAGCCAAGAATGTAGAGTATTGCATAAAAAATGCATGTTACATAGACCTACTTCCTTTGAGGGATCAATTTAAAAATAGAATATAAAGTCTCCCATGTAGATAACTTTAAAAAACACATCTTTGGATGATTAACAATGTGCCAAACCAAAGTCTACAAATAATATTTATAATTGTATTTAAAATTATACAGGCATATCAATAAACATGGGCTCTAGTCAAATTATTTCCTATTCCTCTAGAATCGATATGGTCACTTAGTTTTAAGTTAACGGGTGTGCCTGTTGCAATGATGCACTGAATTTGCTTATGGGATGTTCGTTCAATCGTTGCAAAGCTGAGTTCGGGGTTGGGCCTATGCCCTAAGGCCGGGGTCACTCGGCAGTGATGAAGAAGCAAAATGTACGCACTCTATCGTTAATTGTGTGCACATTTACATATTTGCTCATCGGTGCAGCTGTCTTTGACGCCCTGGAATCGAAAACTGAAAGGAACAGATTTGATGTCCTGCAAGGTAACTATACTAATTTTATATATAAGACATAAAAGTTAATTATTGCTGCTTTACGGTAAAGGAAAACATGGTGAGGAAACCTACACACCTGAGAGTTCTTTAAAAAAAAAGTTATCAAAGGTGTGTGAAGTCTACCAATTCGCACTCGGCCAGCGCGGTGGACTATAGCCTGAAACTCTCTCAATCTGAGAGAAGAACCGTGCCCAGCAGTGGAACAACAATGGAGATAAGAAAACCTAAAGCCTCCATGCATCCATTACCCCTTGACGGTCGAGTGCTGCACACAGGCCTCTCCTAACCTGCGCCACTCCAACCGGTCCTGAACCATCTGAATCCAGCGGTTACTCACCGTGTTCTTTCGGTCATCATTCCACATGGTTGAGGGTGACCTAAAGCCTAAACCTAAATAAAGGAAAATAAATCATACGTATCTATTATAGCACATTTTCCATCTATTATTTTCCTTCCAAACATACAACTGTCAAACAGAATTTCCAAACATGTTAGTTGAGGTAAAGGCACCAAAAATCGAATAGTCCAAATGTAGCGAACAGAGGATTTGTTTCTGTAGTGAACTACAAAAAGTCGCTGTTACGTTTTCCCGTCGGACAAGGCCGGCTTTGCGGAGCTTTCAGCCGCTTATTCTATCCACAACGAGAAACGAGAAACGATTTTTTATTTGAATTAAAGAAGTAATAAAAACAGTTTCCTTTACATAAACATTATATGTAATAACTTAATGTTATTAAATATGATATTTAATTAAATTTGTAACATCTAGCGTAGCAACGTGGATATCACTGGTACATCGATTTTCTACACAGAGGTACGGGTTTGAATCCCTCATGTTTACATACATACAACTTCAGCTTTCTCCTTCAAGTTCTTTTTATTACTGCTTTCTGTGTGTCACTGATATTTAGAGTACTCAGGACACAATTTCTTTCAAAATAATTATAATATACTAACCAATTTTTTTCATTACTATCTTACGTATTAAAAGAATATATAAAAAATTAATAGATACTCCTATATTGATTCAAATAAAAAGTGTTCAAAAAATATTTTCATATAGTTGAGTAACTACTGTAAATATTTTTAATTTTATTATTTCGTTAACTGATGATTTGATCCTCACGAACAATAGCGAATCAAGGTTGCATTTTATCGCTGATAGTTCTCTGTAGTGCAATGGGTTATACTATAAGCTCGTTAGGGTTGGCATCGCCGGAAAATGTACAACGTATTGACAGTTTGAATTTTTTACATGTACTTTGAATTATGATTTTAAAATAGGGATATTACATTTTAGTCTCAAATATGGCAAAATATGAAGTTCGAAGTGGAATGGAGTGGTATATACAGGTATAACTAAATATTAATTTTAATTTGATTGAATACATTTTAATTAACAGTGTAGAGTAATTTATATTATAGAAGTAGCGATAGCATACAAGCATTGCTATGTCTTTGGACTAAGGTAAACCACCCCGCATAAGTGTGTCTCTCTTACCACACCCACCAGATCTGAACACAGCGCTGCTCTTATTACGCAGAAAAAGGTGTGAAGATGGTGCTGCCGAAGTCAGACTACAAAGTGCTCTACCGCCTTCAAATAATTTTAACACAATATATTACGTTCGCCTTTAAGTGACAATTATAATGTTTGATTTGTAATGTTTTACACAAGAAACTCCTCAAAGAACTTGAATTTTGAAATGTAAGCAATATATTTTTAATAAATGTTTTATTTATATCTTTTTCTTCATATAAAGTTATGTCATTTACTCATTATTTAAATATCAATTATAACCACTGCTGCAGACAATTCCATGGTAGACATTTATTTAGATTATTTGGTGTGGTAAGGGACATATACTTATCCGAGGCATTCCATCTTAGTCCTTAGGGGAAGCAACGCATCTGCGGCTAACCTCAGGTAAGACTCCGATCTTACCTTCGGTCAATTACAGATGCACTGACCGCTTACCATCTGGTGGACTGAATGTTCATTTGCTATTTCCATATTACAAAAAAAGATATCGATATTTTTAACAAAATGTAATATGTAATGCTTTTTGCAATAATTTTTGAAAAAATGGAACGGGATTTACGTTACTAATGTGAATATTAATGTGATTTCTCCACTCCTCTCTCAAGTTTCACATTGATCGAGGTATAATTCAAATAGACCTATTTTGAAAAGCCGCGATTACAAATAATCTCAATAATATATACAAATAATCATTTACATAAATTATAATGAGTATATGTATAGTTATCGTCATATTAATTATGCAATTCGTTAACGAACCCACCAATTTCTCCGTGAAAGATCAAAAACTGACCCCCAGTCATTAAACAAGGGACGATGGCTAAGAGGTCCATTGAAATAATGACATAAAATAAAATCACAGATAAACCAAAAAACCAGTCAAGTGTGACCCGCCCTGTGGAAAACTGTTCCATATAATTATAATATTACCGTTTGTTTTGTACATAAATAACAATTTTGACTGGATTTTCAGTTTTTTGTATATAAATAACAGGCTTTTATAAATGCATATGAAATTTATAAGTTTCATATACCAAAAAAACTATTATTATTTTTTTGTCTATTTATTCAGGGTAATTTTCAAAACTGCTGGTCCGGTTTTGACTGGATTTTCAGAGACAGATTATAACTTAAACTATCTGTCAGTGAAAATCTACGGGATTTTCACTGACTAATAGCTACTAAGGCTATTTTCATTTTGGAAAATAATCGGGGTTCCGCGTGAAAACTAACACCCAATATGCAGGCGTGCCCCACGCGCACTCAGCCGCCGTTGTCGGCGCTAATCTCAGTAGCTTTCAGTCCTATTTGAAAAAAATCGCACAAAACATTTTTTAAACGCGAGTGAAACCGCGGGTCGCAGCTATTATGAAATACAAGTAAACGCTTTCTACTCTAATAGCCCCACACTAGGATTTTCTCCTGTGTCGTGGGTGCCACAAACACCCAGAACAGAAATCTAAACTCATCATTCAGATGTCATTCTGGCCGGGGATCGAACCTGGAAGGCTGCTCCACCACATGGGTCGTCAAACATAAAACAAATATGACTAATTATTCCATCCATCGGCCTTTCGAGGTCCAGTACTGGTCATAGGTGCCCCTAATGGGAGTTTGTGCCAATTAGTACGCCTAGTATGCGTGTTATTGTTCGTAGTGTTATTATATCGAGAATAAAAATGTTTTCTTTATTTCTTTTCTTTCAGTAGGTGTTGAAGTTACACAGAAAGACGCAGCGTCCTATTTCCTGGATTTGATCCCGTAGTCGATTCCCACGACATCCACAGGAAGAGAGAGGGACGCAATACATTGAGGAACATTGACGCCCTGGAATACGACGATTAGATTTACGAGTAGTATTTAATATATTTCATTGTCTCCTTCATTGATGTTAGAGGTAGTTTACTGTTTCATTAATTTTATGACACACACATGACACAGCTATATAATTTTCGTCACTTCACTATTTTTTATTAATGTGCCTGTTTTTATTATACTGTTCTGTGATCCGGTTTTTATTAACTAGTAAAGAAAAAAAACCGTGTGGTTTTCAAATTTGACTACAGAACACTAAAAGTGTATAGTGAATCGGCTATTTTCCGTTGAATGGGCCACTTTGCTCGGTTTTTAAAATTGCATACTCCTCTCAATGGCCCTCTGCATTTCATTCCCTCCATTCTGCTTGTTACGTTTTAAATTCGCTGGTAATTATATCTCCGCTGTGTTGCTGTGTGTCTGTATTATGTATAACCTGTATATTTTATAATTTAAATAGGCTGTTTGTTTATTGCTGCATTTGAATATCATTTTTGAATATAGCGAAGAGTTACTCGGTTTTAAGTATAGAAAGTGTTTAAATGAATATGCTTCTACAGATGAGGTACCGTCGCCACAGCTCTATCTAACGTAAAAAGCAATTCTTGCATTTTGATGGAAGGTTGTAGTTGCCAACTTACTTATATAGGTACGAGAAGTCCTTAGGAGCAGCAACGCATATGTGATTAATTGCAAAGAACCTCTGTTCTATATAAACCTGCTTACAGAAGTCTATGGGCGGCACTGAGTATTGCTACATCAAGCTTATGAAAAGCCTATTATTTGAATCTCGATGCAGTTCAATCACTATACATTTGAGACAGCTGACAGAACGACACCTAGTGCATTCGCGTTTCAAATAAATGTAACGAAATCTAACCTATAGCTCGCTTATTATTTATGTATGATGGGATAATCCCTTAAGTGATAGTCCCTTATACGATATCCCTTTTGTGATATGTATAAGAGAGATACGCGAAACAGCGACGCCACCGACGCTATCGACTTTTCAATTGGACATTCACGTTAACTCAGCTTTCAAGATAATAAATCGAAGTTACACTACTTCTCAACTTTTTTTATAATATTTAGGTAGCAAACCAGCATGCAGTCCATGCGATGAAGTAGCTTCTGCCGCACATGGACATCTGTAAGACCCCACCCCAGATGTAAGTCTTATCTGATGTTGGAAACAGATGCATTGATACTCCTGAAGACTAATTTGGAACGCGATAAGTATGTCTTCCTTACTACACCTGTCAAACCAAAATACAGCAGCGTTTAACACTGCTGTTATTGGACAGAAATGGGTGTGATTTGGTACTTCCGGAGTCGAACTACAAAGGGTTCTACCATCTCCAACTGCAATCTTATTTAGGAAAACATAGGTTAGTCGGATCAATGCAATGTTGGGATCCTATAATAGTCTATAATATGTTACGGGTACTCATATTTCATATGGTATCATATGAAATATGAGTACCCGTAACGTATTACGTACCCGTACGGGTATCCATGTAACTGGGTCGAAATACCGGCAAAAAGAAATTCAAAATAATTTCATAAAACCGCACATCGTGAGTACCCGTAACATATT
>DWTU01002168.1:0-11894 GCA_018251515.1 Cecropterus confusis | reverse complement strand
GGCATACTACCCTATTGCACAATATTCAATATGTTAAACTCGTATATAAAAAAATATTAACACAGTAGTTAATAGTAAAAACAGAGAAATGAATAAGTATATTTATATCCTTAAGTGTAGATTGTACTTGCTGAGTTTCATTCGATTAACATGTTGCCTTGTACCTTATTACGATTGTATCGAATTTACAGGAGGCTTTCGGCATGACCAAAGAAGAATTCTCAGTACTACCGGCTTGGAAACAAACGAATATGAAAAAAGATGTCGGTCTGTTTTGACCCACCGGTCTACATGCATCGCTCGAATCGACCATGGTTTTATACCCCGCGGTACCGGGTTAAACACCCCGTAGACACCCATCGAACAGAGAAACAATACGCTCTGTTTATGAATAATATTAGAAATTTTGTACAACCTCAGTTCTTTCGTACTTTTTTACTGAAACAATTGTAGAATGGATTTGATACAATTAATGTTAATAAGCACGCTTTAAAACTTTTTATAGCAAACATGTTGTCGAACTGTTGTCGTAATTTTTGTACTAACGGAATGTAATGTATTCGTCGACGTGATATTTTCATGTAACCGCTGTAGAATATGGTAGAATGTAGGAATTGCAAGGAGCCGATAACGGATTTGCCAAATTGGAATTGTATCGGTAAACATTGTTATTTGTCGCATCCATTGCATGGTTTGTAACTATTTGTATATAGAAGGCTTTGTTTTGTTCAATTTTATTAGCCCTATTATTATTATTATATATTTTTTCGTTATTACTCCGTTTTCTTTTCTATCGTTTTTAACATCTTGTGTACTACCTATTATTATTTTTATTTGTAACATAAATATATTTATTATTACTTTAGTATTCTACACTGTTTCAAATTGTTCTAGAACGATTGCGTGGATATGACAAAATGGCAATAAATTATAATGGTGATATTTTGTATGTTTTTAATGCGATATTATCGTAAATGCTAGACGTTTGTTCTTTTAATGTGTAGTATTTTTTTACATTATATTATTTACATTTTGATGGGATTTTAAACGTCAATTTTATTTAGAAGCTGTGTAATGTGTCACTGATAATTTAAAGTTTTTACGGTATTTATACGATAATATCGTACATAAAACGATTGTAGGGTAAAATGTGTCTGGTCAAACTATGAATATCGTTTGTAATTATCTAGATATACAAACACGTACTTCTATTACTACTATAATATAATACGCTTTAGGGTAGGCTCCTAGTGTTCGTGACGGACGGATATTTATACTAATCGTAACTTGTGATATTTTCCTACATACCGTGATAGGTAGATGATGTCTCGCGGCTTTGGCCGTGTTTTAAATGTTATATATTCGTATATATCTCCTCCGTCACAGAATATCTTACGTATTTAACACATCACATATCTAATCTACTCATTAGCTAATTTTTTATACTGAGCGTTAGGTGGACCATGTCGAAGTTGACTAGTTTCCTTTAATATTTCAGCGTTTGAAATAACGACTGGGTTTTACAATTTTATATAAAGTAATAATATATCTGTCGTGTGTCGGATTTTTGTCGTTAGCTTATTGGACTTCAACAAATTCATGACCGCACCAATACATTGACATAGATAAGTTTTGTTTTAAAATAATAAAATTGACATATGTAGATCTTCGTGATAATAAACAACGATAGAATCAATAGAGCGTTGTAACGTTTAGCCGCGATCCGTACGTATGTGCTATTATAGCTTAAATTGTTTCAAATAAAATTGCCATGTATACAATTTTAGATGTTTATTTTTGTAACCTAGCTTTCTGTAATCCGTGTGTGATTTCGCCGGGAGTGAACACCGAAGATGTTAGCGGGATTGTTGGCGCCAGTATGCGATTGTCGATTTCTGCCAATGATGAGTGTTACATTAACAAGTCATACCTTAGTTAACGTACTTAGATCATACGAAGTAACCTATATTTTATGCATTTACGGCCGATCCTACGCGGGCCTACCGTGACATAAACGTATCTCTCAAATCCAATGTTTAATGTTTTGCTTTGGTTGTGTTACTTATAACGATGATTATTATTGTATTTGAGATTTATTTTGTATAATAATGATGTAATAAATTGCTAAAATTGATTACAAACACTTGTTTTTTATTTACGACATTCATTCCGCCAGTTAGGTTAATGCAAAATGGGTGACATGTTATGTTTATCAACGAAAATCTATAGTTTTAAAAATAGTATATAATTATAATTGAGCTTAAAAAAAATCATTAACTTGCAATGCGTCTAAGTAGGTTTAGGGTAAATCTTACGAGCTAAATTTGACTCACTTCTCAGTGTCCGATTAAGCTGAAATTTGGAAGACACCTAAATTTCTGATGACAATGCAATAGCATAGCTATGTCAATGCAATAGCATATTTCTGTACAACCCGCCCTATATGAATATCAAACTAAAGGGCTTAATTTGTAGAACACATTTCACTATGAAAAAAATCAAACCTCCGCAATTTCTGGGAAACAGGATTGCTGTTACCCAGAAATAAGGCCATGTATCGCTCTGCTACGCAGTACTGGCAACTAAACACGCCATCTACCGTCAAACCCGAGAAAACTTCAATTAAAATAATTATGTCGGTGTCGCGAACCCGTAACTTTTTCTCCTATCGAAAAGTTCTCAACGCAGCTAAACAAGTTTAAGGAGCTACAGGCAGGCAGGCAGTGTATCAGTGGCACTGAAGGACTGTGTAAACAAACATTATAAAAACTATTATTGCGTTGGGTTTATCATATTTTATAACTTGTATTTGAATGTATTTCATGATTGTAGCATTGATTTATCTCTTTTTAACCGAATTCCCAAAGGAATTCTATTATCTATTATCTATTCGTCACGTATATTTCTTATTTAAGTGTTATTTTTAATGTGTTCTTTAATAGACTGAATTAGCAAACGAGCATGCAGTCCACCTGATGGTAAGTGGTTGCTATCATCCATGGACATTTGTAACTTCATATAGAACAGGGTTTCTATCAGAAGTCGATCACAGATGTTGCTTCAGAGCAATAAGATGGTCGCCTCATGAGTGAGCCGGTAACCACATCCCTGGTCGAACTACACTGATTCTACCACCTCGTGTTCCTTTGTTCGACAATTAAGTCGTTTTAATTATTTTAGTGTGGCATGGGAGTCGGTTTACTTTACCTGACCGCGTCAGAAGGAGGGTAATGTTTTTCGAGCGTATGTATGTTTGTTTGTATGTATGCCCATTTCTTTGGCACACGCTACCAAACGGCTTCATAGATTGTAACGTATGATATATCGTTAGAATCGTCTCAGTTTTGAGAGAGACATAGGCTATATATATTTTTTAAGAATGGCGCCTGCAAATAGGAGCAAATGGGGGAGAAGGAACGATTTTTTGGCAATTTTGACTTAAATTCATAAAAAGGGTTATATTATATATACTCCTAAAAACAAAAAAAATGTTTTTAGCAATCAGGTTAAACTTCGGCCGCGGACGATAAAGCAACGGGGCGCCATAATTGAAGCTCGCCCCATCCTAAAACTTGCCCCTGGCCGGCGTTCTCTTTATCTACAATTAGTGTTGCCAGGTCAAACTTTAAAATGGCGCCACGCAGAGCTTCCAGATGCACTGTAATTACAGTAGATCTACTGTAATTTCAACTTTTTTACTGTATACTGTAATGGTTCATTACAGTAAAATTTACAAACTTATTTCGATAATGATCGAGTAATGACCTTTTACTTGGTCGTTAAATTGCATAAACAGGTGAGGACAGTAGATGACCTTTTTTTCGTCGACCAAAATTTCTGTTCAAAATTCTTAAAAATGTCATCTACTGTAATTTTGTACAACTACTGTAATTTTATTAGTTTTCATTATCACGATCTGGAAGCACTGACATATTTACATTTTTAATCTCGAATTACATTTCAGACTAACGCATTCGCGGCGCATTCGTTACCTTTGTATGCGCCCTTAATGTGTGCTTTTGTTTCAATACAATGCAGTATGCTTAAGGACTGTGTTTAACTGACTGACACAAAAACGGTACCGATTGTCATGGTATTGTCCGCGACACATTTTGAGTCATCGTCTTTATAATGTAAACTCGATGTTTATAGCACCGTGCTGATTATATGCTAAGGTGACTTAATCGAGACTACTACTAAGCAGAAGAGCCCTTTCCGAGGAGAAGGGCTGTGCTGGACACTATTAAGTGATACTTATTTTGAAAATTAAAATAACCGTAAAATGTATTGTTCTTATTTATATATTTATTGCACCTTTATAATATAAAGTCACAATAGGGCAAACTAATGCCTGATGGCATTCTCTACCAGTCAATCCTGGGTGGCTGGAAAATTTGCAGAAGATTATTTTTAATGTTAACAAAAACAATATGAATATACTAAGTTATAAATACATATATTAATATCACCAAATATATACAAACAGTATGTATATGTGCATACAATATACATATTATATAATATATTTATAAAATGACACAAAAAAAAACACATTAAAAATATTATTGAAAAAACCGACTGCCTAAACTGAAGAAAGAAATGGAACATACCATAATCGAGAAACATAATAAAATAGAAATTATAAAACGTCATAGGGCGCAGCTCGCAGTGACAGACTTAGTTATGGTGGATTTTATGTAATGTTTGTTTGTCTTGTTTGGACGATTGGATATTATTTACTCAATCACGCCAGTGTCGCTGAACGGATTTAGATGTAAATCGGCGCTAACATAGACTATAGCCTAGAACAGAAATGGCGAACCGGTGGCACGCACGAACCGGTGTTCATCTACCCATGCCGAGTCAAGAAGTGGTCCAGTTGGACCTTTACGGGTCGACGTGGTCGATATTTTGATTAGACGATCTGTTTTTTGGCCGTCGAATAGTAAAGACTCCGCGGCGACCTATTTTTTTGGTCGGCAATACTTTTACCAAGTTTTGAGAGACTCGTATAGAATTGTAATCGTGGAGTCAAAATTATTTGACGGCACGACTGTGGTCTCATAAAAGATTTCTCTAAAACGTGGCACGTTTATAGATAAACGTTCGCCGCCCCTGGCCTAGAATAATGCATATTTTATACAAAAAATGTATGGATTGCGGCTAGAATAAATGCGGCAGAAACCGCGCGAGCAACTAATACCTATTAAAAGAAGGTTAGCAATTGTTTAACGACAGTTTTTAAATCATCTCATACATACACAGAATAGCACATAGGCTGTTTTTTATCACTAAAAAAATACGATTTTCAAATAAAAGAAACGCGGATGAAATCTCGGGCACAGCTTGTATTATACAAAAATGTAAAATACCATTGGTATGGTATGGTAGATTGTCATTGAACATTGTCAATGACAATCTCTTAAATCATATTTATAAATAATGACGCAGAGATATGTAGACTAGAATAGCGCAAAGGCATTATCCCGGAGAAATGTACGGATCCCGTGAGATAAAATAAACGCGGGTGAAACTGCGCTAACACTTATCATATTAGTATTTATAGTCCAATGACAACTTAATAAATCATCTATAGAGATGATTTATTAACTATAATTAATGTAAATATTTGTCGCCTGTCAGTGAAGCAAAAACAAGTTTGTTTCTGTAATTGAGCGTGCAAATTCGTGCTCGACAGACTTACACGGTGTGCTCTGTTAATTAAGCTGTCACTTATAAAGACGTGTGTACACGGCGATGTAATTATGATGTAATTATGATCGGATAATAAGCATTTTGTTTGTACACGAATTACAAAAAGAACAGGGTTTTTTTTATAAAATGAAAGTGGCAAACGAGCGGTTCCCGTCATGGTAAGTAGCCACTGCCAACATTTTCGTCACAGTGTTTTTAAAATAAACTATAATAATATAGTAACAGATTTTTTTATTGAAAAGATTTTTTTAAACGCTTTCTACACTCATATCCCCACAATAGGATTTTCTCCTGTGTAGTGGGTGCCATGGACACACAAAGACGAATACACAAACACCTAGACCCAGAACAGAAACCTAAACTCATCATTCAGATATCTGTCTGGCCAGGGATTGAACGCCGGACCCACTGCGTGTAAGACCGGTATGGTGACCGCTCCACCACGTGGGTCGTCACGAAAGTGATGAAAGAACAAAAAAATATTTGTAACTAATTAATTTTGCAATCAAAGTTAATGTTATTGTACTGTCTACCTTATCACACCTTTCATAACAACACAGCAGTGCATATCACTGCTGTTATTGGGCGGAAATAGGTGTGGTGGTGGTGCTTCTGGAATCGAATGATAAGCAGTTCTACCACTTTTAAGTTTAAGCCGCTGCCGGTCCATATTGCCTAATTCGTTTAGTTTAGTTGGTTTAGCGACCGACGAGCGGCACATGTTTGATTTTATGCTTAAATCAGTGAACAATCGATTGTTCTCATCATGCATGCATCATAAGATACTTTTAGTCGCCGAGCAAATTGTTAATAGTTTTGTCAGTCGCGTTAACCACTTAATTGCTAAGGCTTCCATGTGCTGAAGTAACCAATGGACGGTCGCCGATTAGCCTCTTTCCTGAGGTGTTCTCGGATTGATTTGACATGGGGCTCTTCAAAAGCGCTCTTTTTTAAAGTATGGAAGCAGCAAACGACCATGAAGGTCACCCGGTGGAATGTGGCTACTGCCGCCCATGGACATCTGCAATCAACCCTAGGTAAGATCAAAGTCTCACCTAAGGTTAGCCACAGATTCGTTGCTACCTGAGGACTAAGATGCAATGCCTCGGAAAAGTATGTCTCCCTTACCACACCCTTCAGACTAGAATACAGCAGCGCATGACACAGCTGTTATTAGGCAGAAATAGGTTTGGCGGTGGTACTTCCGAAATCGAACCACAAAGCGTTCTACCACCTTCAAAGCTCTACCAGCTCTCCTTCAAAGCCGGCGATGCTTTGGCTGGTGTCGCAAATGTCCATAGGCGACGGTGACTACTTTCCATCAGGTAGCCCGTCTGCCTTATCGTTAGATTTAAGTATATAAAAAAAATCTTACTAATCAAGCTACTTAATAAAATCGAAGTTTCATCGTGGCATTGAACTGTGTGAAAAGCTGCACTTTTTACCTGTTTTAAATGGTATGCACATACCTATACAGTAAGTTATTCAAAGCGATTATGTGATTAACAGCGTTTGAGCACGGGAATGCAACTTGCACGCTACAATAGTGTTCTATGTAAATCATGTTGCCGGTTCTTAACCCCTTAATGAGACACGTGGTGTTGTGGTCACAGTGGGATTAACGGTGAACAGTTGTCGTCTACCCAATACCGTTCCACTGCTGGGAATGGATCTCAAAATCAGAGGGGTTGAAGCCATTGTCTACCGCTGGGCAAGTGTGAATTTATTGACTTTGAGAACTTTTTAAAACTCAGTTGTGAGGATTTTTTCCTTCGTCGTTAATACCAAGAGATAATTTCTTCCTCATACTTAACATACACAAATAATCATAGGTTTGCGTCGTGGATTCAAACCTCGGCCCACTTTTTTTTTAATTGCTGAGCATCTCTTTCCTTCGGCAATTTCATGATCTCTCCGTTGTGAGCAAGATGGTAAGGGGCCACGGGTATCCGGGTAACCGTTGGATTCAGATGGCTCAGGACCGGTCGAAGTGGCGCAAATTAGTGGAGGCCTTTGTCTATCAGTGGACTTACTAGGGCTGATGGATGAATAAATGGATGGCCACAACTACTCATGAACCGAACCGTCAACCCATTATTGCCCCACTGCTGGGCACGGGTCTTCTCTTAGATTGAGAGAACTTCAGGCCATAGTCAACCGCGCTGGCCAAGTGCAAATTGGTAGACTTCACACACCTTTGAGAGCTTTTTAAATAACTCTCAGCTATGTAGGTTTCCTCACGATGTTTTCCTTCACCGTAAAGCAGTGATAATTAACTTCTAATACGCACATGATTTTAGAAAAAACGGTGGTGCGTGCCTGGGATTCGAACCTCGGACCCTCGATTGAGAGGCTGAGTTTCAACCATTCGGCTATCATGCTCTTAAGTAAACTTCAAAAATCAAAATGCCGTTAAATGTATATGAGGCGACCCTCTTAGTCTCGGAGATAAGTAACGTATTTGTGATCGACTATAGATAGAATGTTCTATATGAATACGGCGACAGTTACCACTTATCATCAGGTGGAAAGCATGCTCGTTTGCTACTTCATCTCATAGAAAAGGTACAAACACTTCAGAGTGGGAAAAACGTTCTCAATAGTGTGTGAAATCTACCAATTCGCACATGGCCAGCGCCATGGACTAAAACTTTCTTATTCTGACAAAATACTCGTGCCCAGCTGTAAGACAAATACGGCTTGATGTCGATAACGTATTCTTTAAAGCACAGAAACGCGTATGAATTATTAGTTAAGGTTGTTTTACTTTATAGACCATCAACAAATTAAGTTCCGTTAATTCAAAAACAACTTCTTGAAATACCTTCAAGCGAATACCGTTCGCATTAAGATTCAAAGCGCTCGCTTAATAAGTAATTTGGCATACAAGGTTACGTCAGGGAAGATTAGATAAAAAGTATGGCGGCCCTCCAAACCCGGCGAGGTGTTTGGCGCGCGCGGGTCATATATGCCCGCGTGGTAGGAAACCCGGGGCACTTGCCAAGTTCTTACGGACCGATTAGCTGGAATTTTATTTTTACGCTGCTTTCGTGCGTTGTTTAGTGTTATTATTTGAAAGGATATATGACACTTATTTTCAGTTTGCTGTATGTGTTTTCCAATTGTGAAATATTTGTGAATATGTTGACTTTATTCACGATATGACTGTGAGCGTTCTCTCACATAGTCCACGATTTATGGATCCATTTATTCGGAGTTATTATACACTATTTTTGACGATAAAGAATGAATCGTGGTTTCTTTGCTCTCTTTTATTAATAACTATTACTTATATAGAGAAATAAAAACAGAGAACGATAGTTATCTCTTTCTGGCTCCGTCTATGTGAAGGCTAAAATATTATCATAATATTTTACCACGTGGTAGAAACAGCGTTCGGCCAGGGAGGTACCACTGCCACATATTTCTAGCGTGGAGTTTAATTCTTATGTTTTAGTGGAAAGGTGTGGTTGTCGGCTTTACGTATACACTCCATCATCACCATCACCAGGCACCATCTTAGGCCTCGTGAGTAGTCTATGACTGACTTTAGATAGAACCCCTGTTTCTGTTTTGACAGCATCCTCGTTTGCTACTTCAATCTGATCAAAAATAAACCAAAACGCAATCCTACTTAACAATGTATGTAGGAAATATACCAACATCAATATAAACTTCACGTTCCTCCAAGTAATGGCACTTTTCTACACGACAGTACAAGATAGCGACACGATAGCGCAGATAACTTGAATAAAGTAAATATTGGGCGAGTGACGTAGCCGGACTGTATTGTGGTGAAAACAATCTTTATCGCATTTTTACAAGTGGTCAAATTGTATCAAGGACGAAATTTCGACATTTTATCTAAACTGATTTTATTTATAACTTCGGTATGCTGTCGTCGTGTCGTGTTTAAGTAATGATAAAATAACGCTTTCTACACTCATAGTCCTACACTAGGATTTTCTCCTGTGTCGAGGTGCCACGATCACAAACACTCAGACCGGAACAGAAACCTTAATTCATCATTCAGATGTATGTCTGGTCGCGGATCGAACCCGGACCCCACTGTGTGTGAGGCCGGTATGACCCTATGCCCTGTATGGCCGGTGACCCCTCCGTCACGCGGGTCGTCAAAAACTAATTTATATAATTTACTTATATAATATTGAAATAGCGAACGAGTATGCAGTCCATCTGATGGTAAGTGGCTATTGCCACCCATGATTAATCCCAGATAAGATGAGTTGTACCTGAGATCAACCACAGATGCTACTTCTGAAGACTAAGTTGAAATGCATCGGATTAATATCCCTTAGGTACCATACGTGTCAGACCTGACAGCAGCGCTACACTGTTATTATAAATAAATAAATCTGACAGTGATGTCTCCGCATTCGATCCTCATTATTTTTACCCCCTTAAATTATATAGATGAGCTCGCGGTTTCACTCGCCTTTAAAAAATATTACTTGACAGCATTTATTCAAAGGGAACTGGCAACAGACTAGCGCCGGTGATTGCCGCTCCGTGCGCATTATGGGTTTTAATTTTTGCACGGAATCCTAATTATTTTTCTAAAATAAAAGTAGCCTAAGTTACACCTTATAACTTAAGGTACCTGTCAGCCAAAACTCCGTCAAGTATAGACCAGCAGTTTCGGGGATTACCCAGAACAAACACATACAGAGATACACATTTTTGTTCTATGTGCCGTATATATTTTTATATCCATTTTGATAAAGTGTGTTACTTTGATATTACAAACAGTCACTTCAATTTTATGTATTTGTATACCTTATAATTGTTTTTTGAAGTATTTAAAGGTACCGACGTTAGTGGAATACCCATGCACTATGACCTATACCGTCAACCCATTATTGTCCCACTGCTGGGCACGGGT
Organism: Cecropterus confusis; assembly: GCA_018251515.1. NCBI lineage: Eukaryota > Metazoa > Arthropoda > Insecta > Lepidoptera > Hesperiidae > Cecropterus > Cecropterus confusis. Next base: position 1,276 of record DWTU01002168.1, on the reverse strand, counting down.
CTCCTCTCACATTGAGAGAGTTTCAGGCCATATTCCACCGCGCTGGCCAAGTACGAATTGGTAGATCATCATATCATATATTTAGCTCATATTGCAAAAATCAAATATCTATATTATATTCTAGTACATATAATGACAGTGTACTTTGCAATGACAGAGAAAATCGTTAACAATAATTGTTTCAAAGTAACATAAGCAACTGTTGCTTCAAGGACACGTGCATCAAGCGAGTAGATTTGTAAAAAACTTGAGATCTGTATCTGTGGATCTAGACACGAATGATCGGTATTTGTATATGCATCCACTGATCTATTATTTTCACAATCCGGCACATCTCTGGTTATAATGCACAAACATAGTAAATTATGGTATTGATTGATCTATTCCTTTTTATCAATGATCATTAATTATTAATTTTGATAATGTTTAAGACCTTTTTTATTTTTTCTTTTTGCTTTTTGATAGTTTGGGTGAAAACAGAAATTATTTAACTTGTCTTGTTACTTTATATGTGAGGGTCAAATCTTGCAACTAAGTTTTGAACCAGTTAATCTTAACCAATTGAGCAGAAATTTTGTATACATATGTAGTTCAGGTGAGAGGGCGTGATAAGCTTAGTGAAATCTTTAAAGTCGAGTATGACTAATGTCTCAAGATGGTGGATCCATTATATTTAAGCAAAGTAATATGAGTATCAAATGAATATGTATCAAATGATTTTTTAAGAAAAATAGGATAACAAATGGCTTTAGTATTATCAAACTTTTAAATATATTATTTAAATGTATATTTTTTTACATTACAGACACAGAGGAGGCTAGCGAAACTGAGATGCCTAATAATGATGAACCTGTTGAAATTAAGGAACAGTAAGTTTTATAAAACCTACAATTACTATCTAATCTAAAATTGATACTATCTTGCAGCCACCAGGGTTGGGCTCTTAATAATTCTTTGTATGTTTGATTAATGTTCTTGTATAAGGATTTCCAACTCCAAAATAAAGGAGATTTGAAGGGATAACTTTGTACTTACCTGACTAGTAAATATAATCCCAAATTATGACAATGAGACGTCTTATATTATAAATTTTAGAGCAAATATCTGGTATAATCTGGCTTAAATTTCACCTTCACATCTTGGGTATTAGAACTTCCTAAGGTGTTTTTGTACCATCAACCCATTATTGTCCCACTGCTGGCCACGGGTGTTCTCTCAGATTGAGAGAGTTTCAGGCCATAGTCCACCGTGCTGGCCAAGTGCGAATTGGTAGACT
>DWTU01002167.1:0-11894 GCA_018251515.1 Cecropterus confusis | reverse complement strand
CTCACCTAAGGTTAGCCACAGATGCGTTGCACCTCTGAGGACTAAGGTGGAATGCCTGGAAAAAGTATGTCTTCCTTACATCCTTCAGACCAGAATACAACAGCGCATAACACTGCTGTTAGGCAGAAATAGGTGTGGCGGTGGTGCTTCCGGAGTCGAACCACAAAGAGTTTTACCACCTTCTACCCGAAGTACCGTGCTCAAGACTAAAGCGATCATGGTTAGCGCGTATTTTATCTTATCATACGCGTATTTTATCATATCATAAAATTATATTGTATAATTTGGTTTTTAAACGTAATATTTCATTGTAGATGTTATAGAAATATAAATATTATTACACATGTACTGTATTGCTTGCACTTTATTCTTATCGTATAGTGGTACCTCTACTTACGCTACCCCTACTTACGCGAACCCGAAGTTACGCGATTTTCATTTTTTTTTTTTAAATAAAGAATCCAACGAAAATTTCTTCTACAAAACAATAAATACAAAAAATATATAGGGGATCATTATGAGGGAATCTTGCGGGAGTCAAAAAAAAGTTGAGTCATCAAACTTATTTGCTAGATCACAATAACTTCGATTGATGAATTTCTATTTGTATAATTTAAGATTTTAATTTTTTTTGTCAGAATTGCTACTTTCTTAAGCTTCCAAAATCGTAGCCCGATTTACGCGAATTCGACTTATGCGGTTATCACTCAGTCCCAACTATCGCGTAAGTTCGGGATATACTGTATTACACTTTGCAGATAGTTCGGATTCCGAGATATCAGGCCGATACTCACCGGTCTGCAGTGAAGTAGAGGTTGACGTGGACAATGAAGGCGCAGCCGCCCTGGCTACCAATAGTGTGGTGGTTGACGTAACACATGACTTGGATGAACTTATTGTGGATGATGAAGAGGATTCTCCTTTGAAGGGTTCGTTGTTTACAATAATTTTTATGAACTATGGCGTGATATTGTATTTCGCGTGACGCGCCGATGATTCTCTCCACTTGTCATAGAGTGACACCCGTTAGGTACAATTCGATTGAATGTAAATTATTCCTATGTCATAAATAAAGATTCATGCGTACAGAATAGTGAAGGCGCGGTTGCTATAGTAAGAGATGATTTATTTTCATAAAAAATATGATTTTTGTAAGTTTATTCTTTGACCGTTACAATTGTTATAATGTTTACAGAGGACGATGTTTCTGCAGAGATTGATACAGCAGCGAATTCCTCAAGTATTGGTTGTGTCTTGATATTGCTGTTTTGCGTATCCGCGGGAGCCTGCAACGCTCAGAGTAGCCTCCGTGAAGAACCTCCTACTAACAATACTCTAGAGTTGTTGACAGGAAAAGAGTGTATCAACGCTTTACTGGATTACGTTCAAAGATGCAAGAGGCCATTAGGAAGAGCGGCACGGATTCTAGCTAAGGTTTTCAGGTAATTATTTAAATTCAAATGTTTTTATAATCTTTTTCCCCTTTTTTAATTATGTCTTATTTTTTACAGCAACACCTTATGTCTGATGAGTATACTTAAGCACAGACTTGCGTTAAGGTTACATGAGATGTCAATGACCTCCAAACATCCACCTGCTAAGTGTATTCAATGTAAGCAAGTAAGTATCATAAGCTCTATTGTACGAAACATATTTTTTGAATTATTAATTATGTTAAGAATTGGTTTTCATAGCTGATTTGTATCGAATTTCAGATTTCAAGGCTAAGTTCAAAATATTTAGCACAGTTATCAATTTTAGCTGAATCAAGCTATGGCATAGGAGAAATCAGTTATCAATTATTAAAAGGCAGCTCATATATGAAGGAAACTTTGTGTCTTACTCTACCATATATTGTAAGGTGAGAGAAATATTTGGTATTACTGTTCTGTTGGAACTTATCCATCATACACTAAACATTAAAATAAATGTATACTTTTAAAGTTGAATAAGGTTGCATTATTAAACTATGATGTTATTTTATTTACAGAACTGAAAAGCCACTTAAGAAATACTTTGTAGATTGTAGTGCTTTAAATTTATTACTCGAAATAATCAACGAGTCCAAAGAAAACATACAGCATTGTGTCGTCGCTTTAACAAAACTAGCAAATAATGTTCACATTAAGGATCCCAAAATTCTTGAAAAAAGATATAAAGAAAAAGTGTACATTGAATATGATCCAATACTGGACAATCTATCGAAAGATGATATTGTTACTTTCGAGCTAGACGACTTATCAACAGTGAAGGCCAACAAAGTGTTCTTGTGCCAAAATTCGGATGTTTTCTCCGCGATGTTAATGGGACAATTTAAAGAATCGGCTGAAAAACGCGTGAAGTTAAAAAACGTTACAAAACCGGCACTCGAGTATCTCTTTACTCTTTTGCATTGTGGCATAAACAATCCTAAAAGTGAAGTTAAAATCTTTCCAATGGCTGTGGAATTGGAGATCAACTTGGAAGTCTTACTACTAGCGGACAGATTCTTGTTTGATAGATTAAAAGAATTGCTTTGCAGTGCGATCTTACAATTCCAGTTGACACCTGAAAATGCTGATAAGATATACATTTGGTCGCTTAATGAAGGTATGGGATTCTTATGTGTGGAATCGGTAGCATATTTGCTGACAGGTAAGATGTGTGACTCGGAGAGAGTACAATCGTTCCAAAATATTCTCCATCTACAATACAAAGACCAGTGGCTGGATGATATAAAATCAATCATATGGAGACAGTTACACAAGTAAAAGTTTATTATAACCAGTGTAATTATTGTAATATTACTTCAAAGGCTGAATGTTTATAATTGTGGGAATTATTAATGTAGTTTATAAGTAATGTGTTCTTCCAATTAAAATGTATTATAGTTCAATAACTTCTCCAAGTATGTGTAATTAATATTACTTGATGCATTTAAAAATATTTTTTACAATTAAGTATTACTTCATAACATGTAAAACTGTAAATAAAACAAATTTATCTTACAAAACCATATTTTATGCATTGTATTATTCTGAATTGTTATTACAAATTGCCATAATATATTTCTCCTAAAATACTTATATTAGGTTCTAGTGCTTAAAATCAATTTTATGGACTTATTTGGAATTAACACTTGTGAAGTAATGGCTTTTACATCTGAATCATTTGAACATTTAAATTCAAAATTGTTGACCACCTGCAAACAAAAAACTTTCATGAACTTTTAAAACACACAACAATGAAAGTCAATCTGTGTTATTTAACCCACCAAATAAATATTTTTACATATTTATAGTTTTTTTATTCTAAACATAAAAACGCATAGACGCTTTCTACATTCATAGCCCCACACTAGGATTTTCTCCCGTGTTGTGGGTGCCATGGGCACACAAAGACAAGTATACAAACACCCAGACCCACAGCGTGTCAGACCTGTATGGTGACCACTCCACGTTTGTCGTCTAAGGACCAATTGATGGAAATAATGTATAGTGATTTTCATTCCCAGAATCCATCTGCTAAACTGAGAAAGCCTTACCTGACTTATTATCTCTACAAGTTGTATCATTGCAATTTTTTTACCAATGCAAGACCTGGCTCCCAGAGCAAAAGGCAGTGATGCAGAAGGAACATGATTGACTAGAGAGGCTCTCCGTGGGTCATTTCTGTCCCACCTATATGGCAAAAATGTATTTGGGTCACTGAAATTTTGCTCATCACGGCCCGATGTATAAATTGAAGCTATTATCGGTGTCTGAAAATATATGAAATGGTATCATTGAGAAAAATTACATCAAAATATGTATGATATATTTATTATGCATGATTTATTTATATAGAATAAAGTAGCTTTTGTTTATTGGAATATATACAATCAAAATAAATATTTCAGTAACATTTCAATGCCTGCATGGTAATAAGGTAACATATTTATAAAACTTCGAATATTTTATGTTATTATCTTCATAAGATAAATGATAAAAGATAATAGATAGCATTATAAATACAATATTAAGTACATTTATTCAATTTTCCTACGTCTTCTCGTAATAGTATGGATAATTTCTTCCTTTATGTGACTATAAGGATTTTCAAGTTCACTCGGAGCTTCAGGTATCTTCAACTTTCTCCGTATTGTAGGTGATAATAGAAACATGTTTTGAGCTAGACCAAAGGTACTTGATGTAACCCAGTACAAACATAAACAAGAGGGAACACTCGCAGCTACAGGTATCATTACTATGGAAAATATTCTGAATCCGTTGGTGAATATTGTATACAATCTGGATGGCGTCCTGAGTTTTGACATTCTTTGCAGCTCAATTATAGCTAAGTTTGTCGCTCCAAAGGTAATTGGTAAAATGTAGGAATGATCAGGAACAGTTAAGTTCGGAAACCAGCTGATACCGCCAACTGTTAGTTCCAGAAATGTGATCATGCTAGATGCACCCTCTGGCTGCATGTACACGAGGTTTCGAAGAGCAAACGACATGCACACCCACATAGGAATTTGGAACCATATTAATAAGCTGGCTTTGAATGGATGGCAATTATCGCGTTCTATAAGGTTTTTCCACTGCTTCTTAAGAGATCGTTTGAACAGTCCTATGGCTTGCTTGTCTGTGAGGTTGTAGACTTTTCGGGCTATTGCAGTCTCTTTCTTTAGCTCGTCTACCATATCTTTTAGTTCCAATCCAATATTTTCTACTTTAGCCAAAATGTAGTTCTGATACACACCGAGAGGTAAAGTGACTAGAGCTCGTATAAGTACTGTCGAAGCTACAATTGTAGCCCACCAAGTTAATCCTGTCACATCATGAAAGTATAACAATCCGTCTTGCATTACACTCACAGGATAACTGTTGGATATACTTGAATATAAATCGGCTTGCCATTTCACTATTCCTTCTAGTGATAAATGTCTTTTGTTTACCAACAACGGTTGAAATTGAATGTGTTTCTGTTTATTGAATTTGAAGTCATTTTGTACTGGTTTTTGTAATCCTAAAGAGCTTATAAAACTATAACTACGATAATTAGGATTAACTAAATAGATTCGTTGTCTTGATATATATTTACAGTAATTCATTTTATATATTACATAACAAGTACACTTTTACAAAAAAAAAACACAACAAAAACACGGTAGTATCGGCAAATTACTTCAAAAAGTTCAAAACTCAAATGTATGAACATAACCTTATTTTCCCAAGTTATAACAGTTTAAATTGTCAAGGTGAACTTCAAAAATAAAGTGACATTGCCTGTCACTTTATTTCATTGGTCAATGAAATTAAATTATGTACAGCCAAAAGTATTTAAAAACTTAGAATGAATTGTATTCACAAAATATATCTATTGTAGAGTTAACATAAAAGATTTGATAATATTTTGTTCTAAGGCCGATCTTACACGATAATGGTGAATGACGTAAGCATCAACGTGTTAATGATATGTTCTTACTCAATATTTAGCAAATTATAATCAAAACTCAAGAATATTCTATGGCATTCATACAGCGAAATCTGTAGTTCAGTTGTTTTTATATTTTTGTAAAGTAGCAAAAAAGGAAGAAATTGGAATCGTTGTGCCTACGATACGATATATTTAAAGTAAAATACGAATAACACCAATTTTGAATTACATATTTATATGATAAGAAAAAAATATACAAATGAAATACTTACGCCTTCCTTTAACTTATACTGGCCTAAATACGATTCTTTTGGCAAAATTCTTGTTAGAAATGGCGCTACAGGAAACATTCTCATTGATTCCTTTACTACGTTTTTGATAAAGGGCGTTTCTTTATTTCGTATTTCATTAATTACATGTTTGTTTTTTGAAAGCAACAAAAGTATCCAGAGTGTGGTGTAGGCAGTCTGCAAGTTAATATTATAATTTGATTTTTATCATCATATACTTACACCTAGACAAAAAGTAATTACTGTATATTAGGGTATAGAAAAACTCGCCTAATAACATTTAAAAAGAAAAGTAAAGAAGGCATTAATTCAGTCATGAGCTTTCCTTGGGCCCTTATTAACATTGAGAAATTTTATTGATGTATCTAAAATATAGTAAGACATATACCGTATCTCCTGCTGCGATGATGAAATCCCCGACAATTCGTGTAATTGTCTCATTGGGAATATTTTCACCTAAAAGTTTCTTTATAAGCCCATCATTTCCATCTGTGTTTCTTACCATTTCAGTCGATATTTTGTGAGCTAAAAAAAAGAATAAAAAACAATATTCAAATCCAAATCGCTAATTTTATTCAGGAACTAAAGATAACTCTATAAAATTTACCCAGCAATAATGATAAGTCTACGCTCTCTTTAAAATTCCTCCAGGCTTTTACATTAAGCCTTTGATACCAATGAACGGGAAAACCGTATAATTTTGTAGTGGTTTGAAATATCTTTTTCACCGAATCCGAAAATATTCCTAGAAGCTCATCGTAATGTCTGTTTGTCTTCATCGATGATTTCCCAAGTAAAACGCTGATAATAACTGTAAAAAAAGACACAAAATATATTTTATCAGAATTATAAATAGCCTAATTACGTAACTGCAATGTATATAAACAGTCTCAATCATATTAGTACTTATTGTAGAATCATAATTACCGTGTGTAGATAATTTGTAGAGTTCCGATTCCAAATTACATATTGTATCACCATTTGCAACCTTGTTTTTCCATGTTTTAATAAAATCTTCAATGCTTTTTCGGATAGGATCTTCTAGCCATGTATCAGACCCTTCCTTCAATAAATGTTTATTGGCAATTCGTCGATTAGTTAACCATTCTTCGCCGTGCATGAAGAAAAGCCCCCGCTTAGAACCATAAAGGTTTTCATATAATACCCATGGTTCTGGTAAAATATGTGCGGGGTATTTTCCCTCAAGATTTAGAAAAACCGACTTTATTAATGCAGGGTCACTTATGAATACCAGATCTGTATTTCCGCCTAATTGATCACAAAACATCGGTCCCAGCTCCTTGTGTCTATTATCAACGTATTCGTGTAACCTGTATGCATATTATAGAATATTTAGTATGTACTATTTCTAAAGTACCTATTCATTTCATATTTATGTACGATTAATTCTTTAATTCTTACCTGGTACCTCTACCTGCAAATAAGATATTTAATTTCGTACCAAGTATTGGTAACGATCTTGGTCTCGGTATATCTTTAATAGTTAGAAAAGTTGCCGATCGCTCATCAAGGGACGTTGAAATGTTTCGTAGTTTATAGGTCGCAAATATTTTTGCAATTCGATGCATCGTTCTTAAGTAATTAGACTGATGAATAAATTTTGTAAGCCTGATAAAAACAATAATAAATTAATTAATACTTTATGCAGATGAGATAAAATATGATTTAAATATTCATTTTAAGCCAGCCTTTGAGATGTGCGATATTATTACGATATTGTTCAATGTGTTTATAGTTTAATGACTGTGAGTAAAGTAGTTTTATGATACTTTTTAGAAAAAATGCCTTATCTTATGATAAGGTATTACTGTAATTGCGAAAAAAATCAAACTTGAATATTTCAGGCATTACAGTACCTTCTTTCTAACTTTCTGTTTCAGAGAATTTTAAGGGAATCATCCATTAAAATAACAACGATATTATAATTAATAGTTACATATGATTTTGTAAGAATATGCGCTGAGACCAGGATACATAGTATAACAATCACCAGGTAATCCTCTATCATTGGTTTATATTAATTAATATTAACAAAAAATAAAACTCTACTCAAGCTTCATTCGCTTCAAGACTCAAACTCAAGCTCACTCTGTATCCAGTTAATGAATTATAATGATTTTTATGTATGACCTACATTTTCTAATTTAAAAAGATTTATATAAATACTAGCTGCAGTACCCGTGCTTCACTACGTAAAAAAAAATAGATTTTACTCGTTAACCGTTCGAGGCAGGTACATGAAAAGTGATAAGGATCTTCCGGATAGAAAATTATACGTTAACCTCATTTATCCCATCAAAATTTTGCTATTTTTAGCGTTTTCTTTATTTTAATGGAAATAGGAAAGTCTGAAACCAAAGGAAGTATTGATGTCACTAAAATAGTCGCTTTAAATAATGAAAAATGTCGAAATAAAAAGTGGCCTATAGACTGACCTGTTAAATAAGCTACATCCGTACAAAATTTCATGTAAATCAGACCAGTGGTTCTTGCGTGATTCAGTAACACACAGACACACCTCATCGCCATCTCATTTTATATATTAGTATAGATATAGATGATATGTAGTTAGTCTGTTAATTTCAAGGATACGCATATATGTGTAGAGGAAGTTAGTCGTATGAAATACGGATAACGCTTTTTCCTTACGTTAAACTTTTTACTTACTGTTCAACTCCTACCACAAGTCACCATCAGGAAATTCAAAAAATCAATTAATCAAGTAAGTTAATACTTCCTTACTTCTCATCCCTAATTGAAAAAAGACTGATTACACATTTTTTTATTTTGCATTCATTAACAATTTCTTTTAAAACTGCACTTTCGTACTACATAGGAACGTTAAAAGTTATTGAGACCTGTTGTTATCCTTGGATAGCAGTGGTTTAACCTTCTTGAAAGAAGTATTTCGAGTTCCCGAGGCTTTTAGTAGAGAACTCTTGAGCTTCAAAGTTTAACAAATCAAAAACATAACGTATATTTTTAAGGTAGTAATTTATGAAATAAAATTATTACTTACTTAATTGCGTTAATTCTGTATCTTCACTTCACTCCTAAACTGAATGATATATTCTTGTAACAAATAACTGTTTAATAAGCGTAATTTTAAACCGCGATAAACGATGACCAGTTAAAATATTTTTTTCTGACACAGCTTAGTAATAACGCTGGTAAATAATATCATTGAAATATTCAACGTTTACAACGCAGAATTATATTAAACTGCCACGGCTATCATTTACTGTTTACTGAAACCAGAGAAGGTTCATCTAGAAACTTCCTCCTACTTGTGGAAGTGAATTCTGCATGTGTTATAGCTTCAGTGAATTATGTATTGAACAGACGGCGCTGACCGGTCGCATGAAAATATGTAAATACTAATATATTATAGAGCACAAGTCCAGGTAGTCGTGCATAAATAATGTAACGGATTTGTTTTTTTGCCTAAGAGCTTGTAGAAATTCATGTTCAAAGAAAATTAGATAATTTCTTAAGTTGAAAATACTATAATACAACAATACATTACTTTAAATCAACCAAATAATTTTTTTATGCTACTGGATAAATAACCTAAATACACAAAATATGTTTTGTGACACTGCGCCGTTATTTGTGGGTTCTAAGAGTTTAAATTAAGTAGGAAGGTTTAGTTTCATGTTATTCAAAAAGGATTCTGGGAACGTAACAAATCTTTAAAAAAAATGTTTAAAAAAACACCAAAAGTCATTTCCAGATCGGTTAAAAATGGTAACTTTGGCGACAAATATCAAAATACAACTTAATTGGAAGAATAGTTGCGTTTTTGAAAATTTCATTGTAATTAATATAATACACGGATGCATACATGCTAAGCCTTCTTAAGGTGAACTATCTATAAGGTTTAATATTATTCATTTAAAAAGTTGTCACAATATTTTTATCATTACCGTCATGTGTCGTCAAATGTAATTTTTTTCTCACTGTATCGCATAAAGAACCCGCATATATGTCCCGCACCAGAACCTCCCTCGGTTCGCCAACAACCCCTACAGAAAGTGAATCAAAATAGGTGAACAGGTCTCCAAATATATTGTTAAAAAGTTACGCGCGACGATTGTCACGTATTCACATCATTACTATACAGACGGATAAAAGGGTAAGTAACATGTATATATGTTTTTACTTTTCTCTTTCCATATATGACATTAATTTACGTGAAATATTGTCAGAACGTAGATCCAATACACATAGAACATATTTCGGCTTGAAGTAGAAAATATGATTTCTAATGAGATCATCTGCCTTAAATTGTTACTTTTGAAAATGATTTTTATGTTGTTTGGAGTCATTTTGTTATGGTATTTATCGAAGGGATAGATCTTATAGTCCGAAAGTGTAGTTATAAATGTAATAAACATTATTTTGTTTAAGAGTTTTACGATAAATGAAATATTCTGCTTAATTCTCATCATATATTCACATAATTATATAATTTGCGAAATCGGCAAGATTTCATTTATTGACCTATGTCCGATTTGTCATAAAAATTGACTGTGTATTGTAGTATTAATTCTTTGATTACATTTAAATTCACGTGTTGTTTCAATGAAAGTTTGTTACATAAAATCATTGCCAGTCGCGTCATGTCATTGCCCAAATGAGTATCATTCTCATCTTACTATCATCATTTCCATAAATGCAATATTTTTCAGATGAAAACATCTTAAAAAAAACACATCATACAGGTGTGCCTTTCACATTCAATGCCTCTTTTATTTATTATGAACCATTAAAATTACTCAAAAATATATTTTACAGTACATTAAAAAAAACATCAAAATAAATACTGTAGAACATTTAGTTGATTTACCGTACTAAACATAGTTAAATGTCGACGCCTTGTTGTGTTGTACAACATTCGAATAAGAGCTCGTCGGCTAGATCTGAAAGCACGTCGGGACAACAATGAGTGTATTTGTCGCTTTACTATACTAAAATATCCTTGTCTTTGAAAGTTTTCTTTTATCTGTTTCCATTAAAACTTCTTACCGATGCTGTGATGCAGTGACTTGTCAAATTTGTTGAGCCTGAGAATTTATCCACTCATTCAGTTGCAGGTTTATTGTGTTTTGTGGAATTGAAAATAACTATTAAAAATGACGGTGAAAAACAAGCCCGAGGAAGTAAAGAAAGAAAAAACAGAACCGGTAGCCGCAACAAATGATGATTTGGTATAAAATCGACGTAATTTCTCCATTTTCATTATATGGTTATGTGGGCCTGATACACTGATCTTCTATTTTCTTTGTATTTTGCAGTCGGAAGAAGATAAACGCCTGCAAGAAGAGCTTAACATGCTGGTCGAGAAGCTAACGGTATAACTTTGTCAAGAAATTGATATGTTTTGATATCTCCTGCTCAAACTAACCGTATAACTGTTTGCAGGGTAATGATGTCGATCTCTATTTTCCGGCTTTGCAAATGTTAACCAATCTTATAAGAACTTCTACAACATCTATGACGTCAGTGCCGAAACCCTTGAAATTTCTGAGGGAACACTATCCTGCTCTAAAGGAGGTGTATGAAAAAATCACTGACGAAAAAACTAAGAAGTTTTGCGCTGATGTCGTGTCAGTTCTTGCCATGGGAGTAAGTGGTACCATGGTGAGTATATTGTGCTTAGAACGTAAAGTATAAATTACTACGCATACATATTATTTCACTATACATTTCATTAATATTTGTAGAATAATGCCATGACATAGAAATTAACACTGTTGTGGCACATGAAAATGGTCATTGACAAAGATCGCACGCACTTACCTTTTCCTTTTTTTGTATTGTGAACACCTTGGTTTGATGGTGTGGTAAGGGTGGCACCTTATGACACCCTCAAACCAGAATACAGTACACTTGCTGCTGGTATTAGGCTGAAGTTTGTGTGGTGTTGGTGTCTCAAACCTGAAAGTATACTACTTTTTTTCATTGTCCCATAAAATTAATTTCATCTAAATCTGATTCGGAGCAAGGTTATGGAGTATGGTTTAGTCCTCTAGCTCAGATACCAATGTATGCCCAATATTGGAAAACAAAAAAGATTAAACATTTTAATTCAACCATATTTTGATACAGTTTTGTTATATACATTAAGTAAACTAAACTAGTAAAATAAACAGTTTTATTATATACATTAACATAAACGCT
>DWTU01002166.1:0-11896 GCA_018251515.1 Cecropterus confusis | reverse complement strand
TCTGGTCTAAAAGGCGTAGTAACGGAGACTTACTTATCCGAGGCGTTCCAACTTAGTCCTCAGGAGTAGCAACGCATCTGTGGCCAGCTTTAGGTAGGATGTTTTCTAGGATTGACGATAGATGGACAGCAGAGCCCATTTATCTATATCTCTTGATTGCTAATCCACATTGTAAATACGCGCCTATTTCTTCGTCGTTCTCTTTCTCACTCACGTCTCTGTGAAGTGTTATTCTATTCTTGTTAGAATGGTGTGGTAATAGAGATACATATGTGACATTGCCATTGTCGTTCCATTTGTCCTTAACAACGCACCTGTCATCTTTGTCAGGTAGAGTTCCAATATATCTGGGGTTGACTACAAATGCTTATAGGTAGCAGCGGCCGCTTACCATCAAATAAACTGCGTGATCGATTGCTTACACCTTCATAAAATGTAAAATAATATTACGTTGAAGATTAAATATTATCATACTTTAGTATATTGACCTATATTGTGGTTCATCCCAATTCGACACCCACGCACAGTCACGTCTGACGTTTTAATACCAATTGTTCCTTTCATGCAAAAAGAAAAATATTCTCTGTATACCTGGATCTATCATTGTCTATCTAGCCATTTCTTATTTAAAATACATTGCAAGAAATGTTCCTCCCCTAATAAATAGGACATTTTCGTAAAGGCCGTGCTTGTTTGCGGTAGGTATTATTAATATTTGCAACCGCAGTTGATGAATAATTCACTTTACAGGAAAACGGGTAAGTAGGGTAGCTGTCGGATAGTCATATCATTAATAAACTTGAACAAGTTCAAGTGCAAACGATGAAGTATTTATTCATCAAAATATTCAAATAAACGAGGAAAATAGTTGCTTTGACCGTAACGTTTACGAGGTTTACACAGGAAAGGTATCTTTATGAAGTTCACAAAGATTTTTATGACCAACAATGTTCCAATACGCTGAATAAATTAAAAACAAGGTAACGGAACGAAGAAAGAAACTTTTTTATTGGAAGTAAAAACAAAAAATGCAGTACTTGGGCTTGATCAGGTGATCATTGTTAGGTGATTAGGTGATTGGTTACATGGCTGTAGTAAATCACATTAGCATTTATTTACGCAATTTTACAAAACATATTGTATATTCGCATCTAACCAGATGTGTTTTTATTGAAATTTCAATGAGGTGAAGTAGCGATTAAAAAACTACTTGAAACGTTACCTCAAAACTATCATTTTGTAAATACTGAATGTTCATTACCACAGCAGAACTCATATCCTGGATAACGTTTTACTCTCCTCCTTCAATATTAACTGAAAATGAGGAATATTTTTACACAAAGCAACAGAGTAATATTGATTGAAGGTTATCATAACGGGTGTCGTAAAATATCTTGCGTTACACTGACCCATATCAGGGTTCGTCCCAATCGGAGCGCCCACACCGCACGTGCCGCGCTCCAATGCCAAATGACTGTCTTCCTCCAAAATGCTTGAACTAGAGATGGGCTGACTTTTATTGAACCGATTGAAATTGAAATCATTAGAATTTATTTTTTTGAACCGAGCACTCGACCGAATAATCTAGTATAATCGAGATGCGATAACGGGTGTTCGCAGTGCAACCAGCGAGAGATTTCATAAGCAGGTAATATCTATAAAAATTGTATATTTTTCTGCATTATGACTTGTATTTATTAAGTTATAAATATGGAATAATATATTAATTTCAAATATTTTTTTTTTTTCATTTTTTACATTTGCTGCGTGTTTAAAAGAAGAAATACTACTACTATAAATATTGTATTCACTATGTCTCAAACCTAACTTTAACATTTTATTGCAATCAAATACTCAGTTACCCACTCGGTCAATTAAACCATTAAACAACTTTTTGATACTCGCCCGAGTAACTCCAAGTAGTCCTAGTACTAAAAAAACACCGAGCATGCCGAGTAACAAGTATTAAACAAGTACTTGGCGCATCTCTACTTATAACCTACACATAGCTATTCTTTTTGATATTCACCTTGTAACCTACTTAAGCACTAGGTTTGAGGAAAACATAACTTGACTTGTCACTGTTTCGTAAAATTAACTTGTCACTCCGTCAACCCATTATTGTCCCACTGCTGGGCACGGGTCTTCTTACAGATTTGAGAGACTTTCAGGCCGTAGTCTACCGCGCTGGCCAAGTGCGAATTGGTAGAATTCACACACCTTTGAGAACTTTTTTTTTAAAGAACTCTCTCAAGTGTGTAGGTTTCCTCACGATGTTTTACTTCACCGTAAAGCAGTGATAATTAACTTCTAATACGCACATAATTTTTAGAAAAATCAGAGGTTCGTCGCGTGCGCCTGGGATTCGAACCCCGGACCCTCGACTGAGAGGCCGAGTTTCAACGATTCGACTATCACTGCTCAACTTGTCACTGGTAAAATTAATTTTATGGTAATAATTTGCAAATACCGATAACGATATATATTTAAACCTGTACTAAAACATAAAGTATTTATATGTTGAGTCCACAAAAAAATATTCAAAGTGTTTAACCACTAATTTACAAAAGTATTTTTGGAACATTGATCTTTTCACACGTCTTTGCTTTTGATTAAATAAATATTTTATTTGAAATGTTATTAAATAATATAATAAAGAATATAATACCTTACTTCTACTCTTTTTTCTTATCTTTATCGTCACAATGTGTAAGATTACAACGGTCAATGAGTCAATAAATAAAGATTACGTCTATTACTGTTTTAATGCAAATTATAACTCTATTAATATTTTTGCTTTCTTGCGATGAGGTCATCATTACATAGTATAAAACAAAGTCGCTTCCCGCTGTCTGTCTGTCTATATATGCTTATATCTTTACTACGCAACAGATTTTCATGCGGTTTTTTTAATAGATAGTGTTTCAAGAGGAAGGTTTATATGTATAATACATGCACAATATAGTAGAGAGACATTAATAATTTTACAGGTTTCTATGTAATGTCGTAAATAAAGCCATTTTTTGCGCTTTCATTGCAAACGTTGGATAAACCCTATGAGATAGGTCAAAATCATTATTTCATCACGAAAAAATACTGTAATACATTGTATTACAGTATTTTTTCGTGCATTCTTTAGTTATCGAACTTTGATCATCATTTAATTTGTAGGCGCTACGAAGTTCGCCGGGTCAGCTAGTGTTTAATGAAAGCGTTTTAATACATTCAACAGTTGCAATTGCTATGTAGTACCAACGTCATTAATATTTCTGCCGTAAAATCTATGATAATTATTTTATTACTAGTACATACTTAGATGTACGACATCCGTTAATATTATTTACCAGTACATATGTGTGTTACATGAAAGCTTAGAATAAAAATGCGTAAAACTTCTCACACATTTTCACGTTCTTCACACATCAGTTTCTGCTATTAGTTCATTAATATATTATTATAAAGTACAATTAGCAAACAAGCACGCAGTTCACCTGATTTTACGTGAATATTTCCGATTGTAGGCATCTGTAATCAATTCAGAAAAGATTAGTCCTACCTGAGGTTAGCCACAGATGCGTGTTTACTCTAAGACAAAGTTGGAATGCATTGAATAAGTTGTCTCCCTTAGCACATCCGTCAAACCACGCAGCATAAAACAATTGCTATGAGAAAGAGGAACATTGTATATGCATTATTTTAATTTCCATAGTTTTAATTGTGACAATTTCATGTTGGAAGAACACTTCCTGAAACAACAATACCGATACCATTGCTACTACCACACATAAATCTTTAAGTACTCGTACTCGGTCGAAGTATTTCAGAATAAAAGTTAGTAACGTTAGAAACGTTACAAATCCTAATATGCAAACTTTATAACAACAGCAAAACACTTTTATAGCTCTCATATCTAGATAACTATAAAACTTTAGTAGTTATTTGTATGTAAATAAATATACCTATCTTATTTGCTGATCTGTTCCTTATATCTGAGCGGTTAGTTTAAGGTATTGATTACCTGCTATAATCTTGATTATTTATAGTACGCAATGGCCTCGTCGAAGACTTTAATTGCAATTGTATGATTAAAGTTAAGCTTTACGAGTGTGTTAAGTGGTTTACGCAATGTCCATCTCCGTTAATAATATGCCCAACAATGCGCGACGCAATTTGGTAGAGTTATATATTTACTAAAAGCAAAATGACCATCGCTTCGATTCGGTTGAGAAAACGTCGGAATAGTTTTAATTAACAACATGTGGACCTCAAAAGATGTTCGATTACAGATAGAACCCCTGTTCTATATGATGTTGCTTACATGTAGCCCATTGCCGACGGTGACCATTGACAGCTGACTGAATGCTCGTTTGCAATCAGTCGTCTGCAATCAAATGAAAAAATAATGATAAAAGTAGCCTACATGTTATCAATATTACCATGCAACCACCTAAACGTTCAATAAACAACATCAATATAAGTATGGATATTATAATTAGGTATAATCACTCATGTTTACTTTGCGATGCGATTACGTTGCTGATGCTTCGAAAATAAACTATAAGTATGGGAGGCATTAATTACTTGATTGTATAATAACGTAATATTATTAAATCGCATACACACTGCTCGTTCTGTTATCGCTTAATCTCAGGGTAACGCAGTATATTTAACGTTCTCATTTCTTGTCCAAAGGAAGTGATGGATGGGCGGTGCATAAAGATCTTTATAGTATTATCGAGGCTAAGCTTTACGAGCGAGTTACGTGGCAACACATCATGGAGCCCGTAAGGATTTATGGCTCACTACACACAAGTATTAGGTTTCCCGAAACTGCCTTAATCTAATCTGTAATAGCTCCTTTCACGTATCTCTAGCTAGAGTTGCTCTAAGAGACATTTTATTTGGCTGTGTTAAGCAAGTTGAGTGTCTTAATGTAAATATTAATTGGTCTAGAGTACTCCAGTTTCCATGCATTTTAGGTCGTTATATATTATTTTTTTCTTAACTTTCATGACCCTTTAAACAGAGCTTACATCATACTGGTCTGACCCGCAGAAGGTTTCGGGTTCTATTCTTAGAAAAACGTCCATCGCAATGGTCAATTTAGATTTCTGTATTGATTTCTTACACTTGTTTTTTCTGTTATTATAAAAGTAGATATCATCTATTTCATTTTTCATCAAAGAGCGTTTTTAAAAAGGTTCTACTATTTATTTCACAGCAAAATGTAGGATTTAATTTGCTTAATGTATTTGCTCTTCTGTATCATCGATTTCGGTATAACTTCTGTGTTTAAATAAATCATAGTTATTCCTTTCATAACAATTGTTTACCATTTATTAGTCACGCTAATAAAAAGGGGATACCCACCAATCTACTTAATTTGGGGGGTATGTCCCCTATTTATTAGAGTAGGTAACAGAATAATAAGAAAAATAACGTTTAAGACATTTCACAAGATTATCAGTAACTGTTCAGTTAATTATTTTAATTTTGTTAATAAGTAACACTATAATCCTTTGAACGAAAAACCAACTTATGTATAACCGTCCTAGGTTAGGTCGTAGGGATATATAAAAAAATATTTAACTATTAAATTAAATCAGCAAAATTGAATAATGGAGCTGAAACTAAGCTGGAAATCCTAGTAAATAATTTTATATCACGCAAGCTCAATAGCCCGAAGCATGGATGGAAGGATTAGTGTCGCATTATATCATAGATTGTATTATAATAAAATTTAGTACTAAATTGCTCAAACAACGACATTTGCCAAGTACAATAAAATGACGTGAACCATAGTCCCATTTACCCGATGATCCTCAAAACCCACGCAGGACAGTCAAAGATAGAATTACATTTTATGAAGATTCTACAGCATTTTAAGTGTTTACTCCTTTAAGTATCAAAGCGCTGTAAATAGAAAAATCGCCGTTTATCTAATTTTCACATTAGGCGAATATTTGTATACCCATCTATTATACCAAATTTTGTTAGGTATAACTGTTACAGAAGGACGTGTTACTAAATTCTTTAAGCTTTGTTAAATTCTTTTAGCTTAAAATGAGTCCGTTTGCTTATAAACTCATTGCCCATTTTATAATTTTAGTATCAAAAGTAAAAAAAAAAATCTTTATATTCTATACTATGTCCCATTGGCGTGCTACACATCTAAGTAAAACAAAGATTGGATTTTGTTATTTTTGTGTGATGGTATAGATATACCATCAAAGTAAAATGTAGGATACACAGGATACAAGATAAATATATAAATATTTAAAATAAATCTAATCTTTGTTATAACTGGATGATACACATATGTTTATATTCATGTATGACACGCTCAACGTTTTCTCCAACGAATTTACATAAGCCAATATGCCAAGTTTTTTAAGTTTCAAACTTAAAATGTATTTACGAACTGAGCTATAAAATGAATGCAACAATGTTAAAAAGCACAACACCACTATACCTATTTACAGTAGAAGGAGCCCGAACAAGAATTCTTTGCTATATGCTTTGCATATGGCATATCATTGGAATCGCTATACTTTTTGAAAATGACAGCAGTAAATAAGAAAGGGGGGGGGGGGAAGTAACGACATTATAATATTTAATATAATGACAATGTGGTAACTGGCGCCCATAGCCACCTGTAACTTCATATAGAACGTGCATGTACACAGGAGAAGCACGCATGATAGAGGCGTTCTTCTCGTTGTTTTTTAAACTTGAGCTGAGCTCCATTTTCTGTCTAATATTACTAGCTCATAGGTACAAACAGTAAATTCAAGACTCCGCACAAACCAAATTTAAAGTATTCATTAATATTCTAAGAGAACATAGAACATTAATCAATATTGATAAACTAGTTATCTTATCCACTTACTCATGTTATAAAAGAACCACCTACGCACTTGCATACCTACTTACAAAGAATGTTACGAGATTCGCCATATTATCCAGAACGTAAATTCGTTTAATGGAATCCATTACATGCTCGCCTCAAATATTAGTAGGTCACGTATTTGTGACCATATTTATTGGTACTGTAATAGTTCGAAAATAAAAATAATATCTTATGGACATTAGGTATACATTTATAATACGTATAGGCTTGTTTAGTAGTAAATTAATTTTTGACTTTGTGTTCTTTTAAACTGATCTATATCTTTTTTGTAAGCTAGGCCTACTTTAATTATTTTTATCAGTCTTACGTATAAACGTGTGAAAATGCGAAAGGCCACTTTGTAACTAATCATTGCAGAGCTAAAGCTATTGAAGATTATATTTGACCGAGCGGAGCTGGAGCGGTCACCTATCGGTCTGACGCGCAGTGGGTCCCGGATTCGATCCCCGGCCAGACAGACATCTGAATGATGAGTTTAGATTTCCGTTCTGTGTCTGGGTGTTTGTATTTTCGTCTTTGTGTGTTCATGGCACCCACGACACAGGAGAAAATCCTACTGTGGGTCTATGAGTGTAGAAAGCGCTTATTGAAGCTTTATTTCTGCAATGTTCATTTCATGGAGTAGACGCCGTAAGAAAGTAACACGTTTTTAGTAATCCACCACTAATTAAGTTAAATAGGGGTCAAATGTTTGTATTGTACTCATACATTGTACTCATACATTATCTTATAATCTGCGACTACGAAAGGGGTCGCAGACTATAATTCAATATAATACAAAATTACTTTAAAAAGATAACTAGGTACTTAGTCAACTTTTAAATAAATTTTGAAAAATGCTTAAGAATAAAGTACAAACAGTAAATTGAATGATTTGAGTATAAATATCGCAATAATATAAACATGGAATATAACCGCTTTAATATTTTGGTTCATCTAAAAGCAATAGAATTTGAAGGTCAACTCGTATTCACCTTGCTTGATTGATTAATCAAATATAATAACACGACTATCTCACGATTCGAAAAACTCTTAAAACACGTAATTAAATTAGCTCCGACAGTAAATTAATGACTTCGTAGATAGTGAAACCTTAGATCCGAATGGAAACAAATCGTAGTTACTTAATAGTGTCAAGAGGTAAGGTCAACAAACAAGCGAAGACCTTGTGGTTTTTAAAAAACATGTTCTTTTGTTGGAGTTTAACATGCATGTGTAAAATTGAGCCCACTCGGACGAAATTCCTCTTTTATTGGCACCTACCTTTCATCAAAAGTTACATTGTAATATCGTATTTTAAGGCCTTCGTGTTTATTTTATGGTATTTCAGTAAACGATGTTTTTGTTCAAGTCCATACACATCAGTTATAAGTATTTATTACTCTGCAGACAGTAACAAAACAAACTTTCATGTATTGTCATTCAATACGTCAGACACTGTCCGTCGTTCTATCCTTGAATGACGTGTAAGAAATGGTATTTTTTGGCTGACGTTACAGTAATGTTTCGGTGTGTGAGTCTCACAGAGTAAATATTACTAAATTACTCTGAGAGTCATATGTCAGTCAGTTTAGATCCGGAAGTAATGGTTGTTTTGAACTAATCCCAGGGCAAATTATATAAAAATTAATAACTAAATCATATCAAAGTTACATATGTGTTCTATTATAAACATCAATTAATTTATTCATTTTCATTTGATAAAATATCAATAGCTTTTAAAATGAAAAAAATGTTAGTAGGTAGAAATAAAATGACAGTAAATATATCTACTTCTAACTTTCATTCATATTATGTAAAGTCGTTAATATGATCTATTAAATTTGCTTTAAAATATCTATATATACTCTATAAATAACTATTTTAAATTAAAATTTGCTTTTAACTGGAAACTGGAACTGGAACCTAGGTACATACATCTCTATAAAAAAGCGAAAGGACATTCACTTCTCACTTAGGTATCATCACAAATTTTAAATAGCTTTAGTGATAGAGAACCATGAATTTTGGACATTAAAAACATTACATGGTGTAACCCCTCACTAAGAAAGAATTTTCTATATTAGACCCCTAAGGGGTTTAAACATTTTAATACTATATTTTGTAATATGCACGTACAAAGTCACGGACAACAACTAGTAGTA
Organism: Cecropterus confusis; assembly: GCA_018251515.1. NCBI lineage: Eukaryota > Metazoa > Arthropoda > Insecta > Lepidoptera > Hesperiidae > Cecropterus > Cecropterus confusis. The sequence continues at coordinate 2,842 of DWTU01002166.1, read as the reverse complement.
TATAAACGTCAAGCTCTTGTTACCGGCGTTTAGTGGTGCCGTCGTTTGCGAATTGTCCTTAGCGTTTACGTAAGTACCCCGTACATAATGTACGTAACTTTACCTCGCCTTGCCGTGGGTCAGTGCGCATCTAGCGTGGGCGTGGCCTCGGTTCGCGAACGGCCCTCATTGGCGGAATACGAATGGCACTTGCATTTCACTTCTGACGTGACTGCTAATCGACTGTTTTCCCACTTCGATTTGTTTTCGCGATCTATTAGGAATGTCTATCAAGGTTACTGAAATCGTTCGGAATATTAAGTGGGTGGATAGTCACGCAGCAAGCGATAAGTCAAAATTCGTTGAAGGTCTGCAGTACTATTTAGAAGTAACTTTTGTAAATATTTTATTCAAATGTCAAATGTGCAATTCATCTTCTACTGCTGTCTGTATATATGAAATAAATTCTAAATTGAAGAGATATCTTAGATACAGTCAATCATAGATTCATTGCTATCACTGAGGTTACCTACTAGTGAAGAATTGAACTACTTGAGTTTTCATACACTTTGAAATATATATATTTTTTTTACACATACATAATATAGTGCTTAATAGCATTTGTCTATTGATAATTGCCACCAACGCGTTCTCTGCTTTGAAGTAGAGTTTATTTACGTCACTTTTGAAGAACTCAATCAACAATCGAGAATTTCATTGTAACTTTGTATCTATGACAATACAAAAGAAAACACCCTAAGAAGTTTAACAGAGAAGATGGTTTTAAATTAGCACAAACGTGGAACCCAGTGGTTAGTTTATGTAAATCACAAATAATGCAAAATAGTTCGGTGCGTAAGGATACAGTTAGTGTTGTGTGTCGTGATATGGAACCCAAAAAAGAAAAACGAACTAGACGTAGGGTAGATAGGTTAATCTACCACTAGTGCTTGTCAACGGTTTCTCCCCGCCACCGCAGTTTCGCCGTGACCACGATCCATGTAACTGGGTCGAAATATCGACAAAAAGAAATTCAAAAGAATTTCATAAAACCGCACATCGTGAGTACCCGTAACATATTATAATATGACAATAATCTTAGTTTTTCCGCAAATGATCTTTTGATGTGATCGTTTACATATCTGTGGACATAATTGATATAGATATATGTTTGTATATATGATATTTGTAGAAATATCTATACCTATAAAATGTGGATAATTAAATTATTGTAAATTGAATCAGAGGTAGATTCGATATAAGTCTTAATAAGAGTTCAATTGCGTGTGTGTTCGTGTCCTTAAAGGCAATAAGCATTACTTACTTCATAATCCAGTAATAAAATACTTCCTACACAAATATCGAATGTTTACGATCATAATCCTGTTATTATATTTATAGTGTCAGACATCAATCCATTAGTTCTTATTAGTCTTCTACTGGATCGTCGTTATGCTATAAATATCACTGTTGGGCATTGATCTACTATTAGTGTAAGAGGAGTTTAGTTCATAGTTGACCTTACTGACTGACTTCACACTCATTTGAGAATCTTTTCTTTGGAACTCTCAGGTGTGTAGGAATCCACATGATGTCCGACCTCACCGGTGAAGCAGATGATATTTTCTAATAGGAATAAGTGGTAATAAGTGGATTAGAGGTGTGAGTCTGGGATTCGAACCACAGTCATTCCAAATCACTGCGTTATCACTGGCGCAAATGTTACAAGGAGATATTGCTGGTAGTATGTATGTATGGATTGGCTGTTGGTGAACGAAGCTGACAAATAATTGTGTAGGGAAGCGGGATAAAAAAATCATAGATAACTACTATGATTACTATATTTAATTATTGTAGTATTTGTTTTTTTTTCAGTGTAGTAAAATATTTTTAATAATTTAAGCAGTCGGGTTTCTTGTTTTTACAATAATTTATTTATATACCACTTATCTCTATAACATAAACATGTCAGCTTATTTTTATCACTAAAACAAAACAAAGGCGATGAAACGAGTAACGTTCATAAAATATTAACAAAATAGTTAGTTCTCAGATATCACAGTTAACCGTTAAAACGTCAGCACTTTGATCGTTTGCGCCTAAATAAATTAAAGCTGACAAATAAATCAACCACAGTTAACGTTGACACATGACTATTTGCATATTGCTTTTTACTGGCTTGTCTGACTCTGAATTTGATGATACCGGTTTGATACCCAGTGGTTCCGAGTTTGATCCCGGTACAGACATGTGAATGATGAATTTATTTGTGCTTTGCTCTGTTCTGCACTTACAAGTCATGTAAATCCTAGTGTAGTGTCGGGCTTCGAGTGTAGAAAGTAGGCATGTTAATTCGTAGGGCATATGTTCTTTATATCTATACGAATATATAAAAATAAGATGGCGTGTCTGTGTGTCTCTTTATTACTCAATCACGTTAGAACCACTGGCCCGATGTAAATGAAATTCTGCATGGTATTAGCTAACGAGCGTTCAGTCCACCTGATGTTAGGAAGCCGCTGCCGTCCATACACATCTGTACATTGCTATCCCCGAGGATTAGGAGTTGGAACTCCTCAGATAAGTATGTTTCTTTTTGGCTATGTATGAAATATTTTAGGCTTTAATTACATAAATATAACACTATTACGAAAACAAAATAACCGGGAACTAAATTATTCACGCTCAAACAACACAATACGATATTGTTGTGGTTTTTGCAGCACGAATTTAAATTTTCAAATTTATGACTTCCTTTGCAAGTATCTTTTGAGTGTTCATTTATAAGTTTAGTTAGAGAGATAGAGAGAAAGGCACATGTATTTGCCTGTTTATGTTTTCTATTGATTATTTACTTAACATT
>DWTU01002165.1:0-11899 GCA_018251515.1 Cecropterus confusis | reverse complement strand
CACACGTTGTAGCAGCGTGGTAGCGTACACTCCAGTCTTCCACCCATTATGGGAGGAGAGCCGGGACCAATGGAACACAAAAACGTAACCAAAGTAATATTAGCACTACGTAGATATTTTAGTTCCATAACAAGCTCAAATATAGAGGGCTTCCTCGAGACAATTATAAAAACGTAATGGCACCCGACAGAATATAAAATCCTTTCAACTTAAATTACCATTGAAATAAAACTGATGAACGTTTTTTGTTTTTCCAAGTATAGGTAACATTACCTGGATTTAGTATTGAAAATCGTACACACTAAAGTATACTTTCGCACTAAAATATCACAACATTCACTGGGGGCCATGGTATCATGTCGGTGAGTGATGTGTCATACTAACTACCTATAGTTACTGATTAAATTATTAGTCTCTAAACAACGCCCTCTCTACGTAGAACGCAAACGTGGTGTAGCGAAGAGCCCTCTTTCGCCATTTACAATGAGAGTCCTGGCTATTTGCTCGTCCTATATAATTTGAAATAGGAACAAATGTTTTTTTCACACTTGGGTACCAATCACACAGAATAAAACTACGATATTATTTTTTGAAAATAAATACAAAAAGTAGAGGATTTATGTATGGTCCCACCGAGATTCGAACTCGGATCGCTGGATTCAAAGTCCAGAGTGCTAACCATTACACCATGAGACCTGTGATGGAATAACGCAAATATTGCCTTCAATTAAAGCTTGATCGGCACTAAAAAGTGTGTCGAATTTTGAAAAATGCTTTTCCTACATACATACCGATTGAGTCAGGTTCAATCCAAGTAGAATATTAATTCAAACACGTTTAATATCCTCACTACCTAATGTGAGTAACCCTAAAATCAATATGCTAAGAATCAAGATGTTTTAATAAAAATAGTAAAATTTATCATTTCAATTGACAGACAACAGACTGAAACAAGATGTTAATTTAATGCAATATTCGCATCGTCTCTTTTTTTGAGTTACATCGTAAACCTAACAAATCAACACACACGGCCTTTTAATTATCACTCCCCGGACAAAAAAAATATTTCTGCCTAATAACAGCAGGGTTAAATGCTGCTGTATTCCGGTTTGACGGGTGTGGTAAGGGAGACATAGGAACTTATCTCAGACATGTCAATTTAGTCGTCAGGCAGGACTCTGATCTTATCTAGATATGATTACAGACCATGAACAACAGTGACCACTTACCATCAGGTGGCCTGTATGCTTGTTTGCTACTTCGTTATAAAGAGAAAATTATGTAAAAATTACTGGCAAAAATGAGATTTAAAATGATAAATGTTTATCTCATTTTTGTTCCAAATACAAAAAATGATGGATGAGAATTTGAATATGAAAAGAGAATTTGATTTATGTAGGTTAAAAAAGATAAAGCATAATTTCATTTCTCCAATACATTCAGATAGTTGATTATTATTTTTACGTCGATTTGAAACTGGACACCGATACGATGCTTATTTATGATGGTTTTAAATCAACCCTTTACTTGCGTGATGCATACGCCCAAAATAGCTCAGCGAGCTTTAGAGAGAGCTATGCTAGATTATACCCACGAGAATTATTAACGAGCGACTTACCTATCATCATCAAATCACATAAATCAAAAATCAAATCACTGACATACATCACTGAATTAGCGGGCTGAAATGATAATTTGCCCACATCGTTTATGGGTCAGACAAAAGTGAAAATCCCGAATGGAGACGATAGTTCAAAAGGAGTACATAGTCGGTACCCTTAGTACGAATTTATTATGTTTATGCTTTCAAATTATTTCAAAGTACATTGCAAGGTATGGCCGAACATGAAAACAGAAACGTTGAGTACATTGCGATGTTTGAGCAAAACATAAACAATGAGAGATACACTCCTACTTACGGTACAAAAGGGTTACCTGACGAAACCGCTGGATTCAAACTCAACTCCGGTCAGTGGCACAAGCTAATGGGGGCGCCTATGTCCAGCTATGAATTATTAAATGCTAATGGACGTAGACAGATAAGCCTTAGATCGATATACACACTAAGATACGTAACGATACATAGATATACGATAGTATCTCCAAGTCCATCTGAGTAATATTTAACTACTGAATCCCTGGTCCTTTGTAGCTCAAATTGATGTTCATAATTTATTAAAGAATTTAATGAAACTTATACTCCCTTTTCCGTAGGAACATCGAAATAAACCGCTTATTGTTTGATACGTCCCGATACGTTGGACTAGCTAGTAATACTAAAAAAGAATAAACAAATTTTACATTTTGAATATTGGGTAATTTTCGATATCACACACGAAATACATAAACGCTTTCTACATAAACGCTTTCTACACTCATTGCCTAGCACACTAGGATTTTTTCCTCTGTCGTGGGTGCCATGGACACACAAAGACGAATACACAAACACCCAGACCCAGAACAGACGCCTAAACTCCACATTCAGATGTCTGACTGGGCAGGGATCGAACCCGGGACACATTGCGTGTCAGACCATTATGGTGACCGTTCCACCACGTGGCTACGCAATGCACAATACGTCGTCGTCTACAGGCGCACGTAAACCAGGCTGTAGACGTGGCGATCGCCATCGCGATTTCCGGGACCTTTTGGACCATGTTCCCAAGCGATTGCACTAAAGACGGATTTATGTATCTTTTTACGAGTATCTCTGCCACTAGAAAATTGTTCTTCGGGTTTTACCAACGACCTAAAATGATACGGAAACGTAGCGTTGCTTAAAGATTTCGAGACAAACCAATACTATACTAATATACGGAAATAGGTAGGAATAGGTAATATACTGATGCAACTATAAATTAATCTTTAAGTAAACTAGTAATATTGTTAAAATATTAAAACAAAAACCCGACTGCCTAAATCAACTCTTTTGCTTGTAATGATTTAGAATGGTCTATTTTCTAGCTTTCATTTGATACCCATATTGTCGTACTGCAAACAGACGATTCTAATGATAAGCCATACGTCAAAATCCAAAGAAATGGACATACATGCGCTCGAAAAACATTACCATCCTTCTATGGGTAATTAAAAATCTAGCAGCATAAAGAGGATAAGCTAATGTCATGTACAAGATTTTTTTATGTAAACAAAAAATCCGAAGCTAAAACTGAAATTACTAGTCATGTATTTTGGTTTTAAAATAATTCATTTAATTAACTCTACTAAGGTGGTCGAAATAGTTACAAAAGATATATATTTTTGTAATAGTATGTTTTACACTTTTTTTGATACCCGTATTGTGATGATATTAAAACTTCACTTCACTTCACCTTCTTTTTTCTGTTCACTGGCGACATATTTCGAAATTATTTAGCCTATGTCACTACGACAATTGAGACCATTTCAATAATACGTCACATGTTACAATCTGCCAAGCCGTTTAGGCTGTAGAACGTGCCAAAGAAATGGACATACGCTAAAAAAACATTAGCCCTCTTCTGACGCAGTCGGATAAAAATACAAACAAAAACAGACGAAACAAACACAAATTGGTAACAATTTGTAACTTATGATCAGAAACACAGCGTTTTTTGCATGTCTTGGATGTGTCCATATAATTAACGTAAATTAAACACTTTAGGAGAGAATAATATATGAATGGGTGGATAACACATTTCTATACTCATGAGAAAATTTCCCTACATCTGACGAAAGGGAAGGCGAGCCGAAAAATCACGACACGAAATTAATGGACGCCCCAAACAAGTCTATCAGTCACCCTTTACCTATTCAACATTTACGTATAAATAAATCTATTTGCACGGATTTGCACTACTTGGCAGTCCTGCCAAACGAAATACCAGGATCACAGGGATTGCAAGGAGCTGAAACAGTTAAACGAGGGAGTGAGAGGGTTAATGGGCGGTAACCAGGGTTGTCAATATTTTTGGAACGTTGATAGAACACACCATAACATGTAATATTTTGTAAGGGAATTTAAGTAAAAAGCCAAAAACAATAACGTCAAAAAGTATTATTTAATACATTATTACATTACACTATTTTTCTGAAAATATTAGTTTTCATAAAATAAATGTCCTTTGTTTTTTGTTTTATTAAATAAATAAAGTATCAGTATTCCTGGTACTACCTTACATTTTGTTAAAGTACTAGAAAATTGTTATATTTTTTTCAGCAGTAAAATAAAGTACGTATAACCCCAAAATATAGTACGACAGGTTACGTTTCGATGCAGTTGACAACCCTAGCGGCAACCCACGTGATCCGGTAAAGTTAGGTTTACAAAAAGAGAAACATCCATAAATGTTGGATTCAGTTTTTTGTTTCATTGAATACTTTTGGATACATAATATTAAATATATATATATTAACTTCAAAAGATCGCCAAGGAATGACATAAACTGCGAAAACCTACCCCGACATCCAACTACTAAAATCTTCCATGTACCACCTAGTAGAACTCACCTTTCAAACATTCCACCCTCTCTAGAATTTCTGCTGAATACCACCAAGTGTGTGCATCAGCCGACATAGACATTTTTCACGATAAAGTAATTACTCAGTAGTTCTATTTCCTAAGATAATTGTTTTTATTTTTATTTTCTACATAATTTACATTCCTTCAATAATTACAACACGGCTTCCCTTTTGTAAGTGTTGTACATGCCTATGTTTGGCTTGCACACCAGTGTACTTTATTTTATTTCTGTAAAATGTCTGTATGTTATGCTGTTGGCATGTCAAATAAATAAATAAACATGAATGTCAATCAAAATTCTAACAATAAATCCATATTTTAAATTGGAAAATCTTTCACCAATTGAAAGCGCAGCAAAATAATAAACAGCTACGACAGAGACTGGAAGCACCACCAATGCTTGCAGCAGCCGATTCTGCCTAATAATAGCACGAGGCGTTCCAACTCGAGTTCTAGGGATACAACGCAGCTGTGGCCAACCTTAGGAAAGACTAATCTTAGGTAAGACTAATCTTAGGTAAGCGGCAGTGGTCACTTACCATTAGGTGTAGAGTACGCTCGTTTGCTTCTACAACCTTATAAAAATATAGGTATCGTATGTTACCCAATCTATATTTTATAAGGTTGTTAAAAGATATACAAATATGAAAGGAATAAAAAATAAATAAATTCTAAAAAACATGATATCAAATGATGTTTTTTAACAAATAAGAAATTGACCAATACTGGCAATGTGTATCGTCGCTGCCAGTATCTATGAATGTACAGTCTACGAATAAATTCGTGCTAAATATTGGAGAAGTATTTGTACATTAATTATAAATTTATATTCATAAAAATACATAGACGAGAGATAACAAATACATTAAATCAAATATCAGCGACATAATAAAACACACGCGTAAACTAAATTGCTTACACAAAATTCCCAAATCAGAATCAAAATCTAACATCATCAGAATAAACTATCTTTCGAACCATTGACGAATTATTGCCTAATAGGTGTTATCAGCCGAGAAACCTATTGAAATTCCATTGCTGAACTGAATCGCGCAAAGAACTTGCATTACATATACATTTTTCGGAAACACAACTAGGAAAGCAGAACGATGGTGGAGTGCCAGAAAAATGTGTGCATGGCGCGATAAAAACGTAAACATTTGTCCTCGTTTGCACGGTTTAAGTTCCAATGATACTCACGCGATTTACTTATGACTAATTGGTAGTACAACTATTCCATGTTTTCCATATTGCCATTCGCCCAGGCTTTACGCCTGCGTAGTATATCACTTACTCCTCTCATTCATTGCATCGTTTCATTTCACATTGTCCATTCGTTCCTTCCTTCTTTCGCATATATGCTATCTCATTATGTTTTGCGCATGCGTCAACGTTTTCTAGGGCATTCATGCATGCCGTTTGGCGCGCTTTCAACGTTCTCAAGAGAATTTAAGACTTTTCAAAAAGTTGAAAAAATACCTGAGTATACAGCCATTACATTACTATTTTTAATCAAGTATTTACTGATTAAAAGTCTATGAGACTAAAGAACAAATATTAATTTCACATTGTCGCGTGTTGGTATTAGAATAGCACTAATCCCTCTTTCTGTGTGTGTTACAGGGAAAACATTAATTTACTATGGGATAATAAATTAGCAAACGAGACGAAAAACACGAACGAAAGAAGCAAAAGTAACGCAAGAAGAAAACGAAGATAACGACCTATACTAAACATAACATCAATTATCACACCAACTGCCATATGAGAAATATAAACGTCTTCCCGAGTGAAAGGTCAATACTTATTTCCATCATTAACTTTTTAAAACGGTGTACCTTGAGCTATATACAAATATTAAGCAACGATTTAGGCCTAGCGCATATAAGTATACAACTTTAGAAAAACGATTTAGTTGTAGGTTAAAGTATATGGGAATTTACATATTTATGTATGAATGTAGATCTGCGTAAACATTAAATTAATATATAAATAACTAAATAACATTAACTTAATGTTTGTGAAGCTGATATACTATCATTGATAAGATAAATATGATGAAACTATAAGACTGAATTTAGTTATTTCTGATAATTTTCAATTTTTAAAGCTCAGTCATTATTTATCAATATAAAATTACCTTTTAACTGACATATTGATGAAATATAGTCTGAACAACATGTATAAATACTATACTAAGTTTGAAACAATGTACTAGGCGACCATACGAGAGGGGTGAATGTGTTGACCGGTGCCAGGGGTTGTACAAGCGCTAGAGATGTTTCAACGATATAACGATTACTTTCGCAGTTCTATGAATATTTAATCTAAAAGTAAACGTTTAATACGATATCGTCAGCAGGAATCGGCTTGAGTCGGAAAGAAAAGGGTACAAAAAACGTTTGTGTATAAAACTCACACACGGGAGAAGTGAAACTTAATAATAATAAATTATATAACAATCTAAATAAACAAAAATGAATCACTGAAATGTATGTACGCTTATAAATTTCGATCGACTGCACCGAATTGAAAATTTTTTTTTGGTTGTGTTTGTTACTGTTCGATTTTTTAAAATCTCATAATATGAATAGTAAGTCAGTGAATGTGACAAAATAACGTTCAGTCAGCATTTGACAACTCCAAACAGGCAATACGTCATATCATAATATCAATCAAATAGATATACGCCGCACTTTTGCAACAGTACAGTCGAAACGTAATATTATTGTACCTATTGTTCCAAATCCGACTCGCACTTGGCCGGAAACCTAAAATAAACATAGCGGTACGAAGTTCGCCGGGTCAGCTATTTTATAATAAATATATATTTAACCCTACAAATCAGCGCACGAAGAGGAGACCGAGAATGGAAAATTTTGTGTCATGTGATTTATTCTATCTCATTCACCGACTTAATCCTAAATTTATATGTCTGTTTCTTTATCGTGATGCATTTTCGATTCATCGAGATTATAATCACAACTATTTTAATAAAGTTTCACTTCAAAAGATTCCATTTTTAGCTTTCAAACACAAAAATTACGCGTATTTTCAATTGTTTACATAACCAGTATCACCTTGAATTTATTCATAAATGATCAAAGAAAAATCTTGTTTTTGACCTGAATACTTCCTGGGCAAAGAAGGAAAACATACACGGAATTGCATGCGGAATAAATCAACATACTTAAAGAAAGTATGTTGCACCCAAATCCAAGTTCAAAACACATTGTATTAAACTTATTGCCAGTTCGTTGAGTCAAACCTCAAGCCATAATATTAAAAACTCTTTTTAACTATTAATAAAAAAAGCCTTAACAGAAAAATGATTAAATTGTGATGGATGTGTCAATGATTGGCCGTTCGGAATTAATGAAAAATACTTAATTAGAAAATAAGATACTGACAAAAAAAGGTTGGATTATAGTCCAAGTATTGTTTGGAACCCCAAGGAAAATTTTTAATAAGAGGAAGTTTTGGTTTTGACCAGAAATCTGCTGAACCTTTAGCTGAAACATACGGTTGCGTTCGGCTGTACTCGGGCGTCGTCGCAGGCGTTTCGTATCCACTTGATCTTGTAAACGACGATGAGCTGCAATTAAGTTAATTTAAAACTTAACAGATAGACTACTTCGTATCGATCGACTACAAAGATTTTTTATCACGCATGCACACATTTCCGACGAAAGCCGGAACATGCAGCAGTTTAAGATTAGTATATTAGGTATACTTACCATTATTCATGCTGCTAGCAGATTGTCGCGAATGTTTTGTCCTAACTTTATAGCATAGATTTGCAGAATAATGCCTGTTGCTAGTATTATTTTCAAATAATATGCTCTAAAGCTCTTATCAAATATTTATTTTCCACAGTTTTTACTAATTGCACATTTATTATAACGCTATAGGGCGGCCGACTTTTGACACCACAGGGCAATCTCTATTTTTCTTTTACTTATCCCATTACTATACATACAATTGTTCCAATGAGTTTCTATATACATATATACCACACCACATATTCAGTCGCAGTAAATTGGTAGATATCGCTTCGGACATTAATATTCAATTTCTTTGGACAAACATGCAAACTTACCATGCTATCTAAAACTAATATGCCATGATTTTACGGCTTCTATGTTTTGATCATCCTCACCTTAATGTTGCTGCAATAACAACCACTGAAGTTATGTTCCCTCCTTATACTTAATTAAGATTATTCAATTGTAAAAATCAAAATAGGCACTTTTACACTTCACTTTTCGGCAAATATATACACATCTACAAATTACACTTGGAATTGACAAACTGTTTTATTTCACTTTCTTTTACAAATATAGCTTTAAACCACAAAGTATTTTCAGACGGAATTAAATATCTACAATAAACATAAAATCAAATTATGCTTTTTACAATCCAATTCATTGTATTCTTAGAATTAATTCTTAATTTTGAAAATATGTTTTGCGAATATTTTTTACTATCTGATTCGTCTAAAATTACACTATTTGGCTATTATAAGGGTATCGCTGTTATGAATTAATATCCGCACAATTCGAAATTAATCAATTTTAATTTATAAATACAGCTTTATCTCTATTATATTATTTTAGAATAGCAAACTGATTGCTGTAACTCCACTGAGATTAATGGACTTTCAATTTTGATTATTTTAAATTAATTCATTAAAAATATGAAAACTGGTTGCCTTGCTTAATTTGTACCAGGCTTTCCTGTAAAATTAGCGTTTTTGGCTTGCGGTATAATCGTTGCAAGGCTGCGATATGTATATTTCTCAAGGTTTTAGAACGAGTATGAGTCGAAAGGGGTATATCACCATCAAACCTACTTCTGTATGACAACCCACGTGGCGGAGCGGTCACCACACCGGTCTGACACGCAGTGGGTGCCGGGTTCGATCCCCGGTTAGACAGACATCTGAATGATGAGTTTAGATTTCTATTCTGGGTCTGGGTGTTTGTGTATTCGTTTTTGTATATCCATGGCATCCACGACACAGGAGAAAATCCTACTGTGGGGCTATGAGTGTAGAAAGCGTTTATGTTTACTTCTAGCTTAAAGCAGTCCGTTTCGTTAAGGTGCCCATATTTATATGGCATCCAGCATTGTCAGGAGTAGGCACGCATCTGTGGTCACACGTAGGATGCTTATTATATGTGTGGTTGAACGTAGATGTCCATGAACTGCCTATTCCATCAAGTGGCCACATATCTTTCTGACTGAATTCTTGTTAGTTACTTCAATAATATTAAGAAGAATGTTACATGGTATTGGTTGAAATAAAAGTTAAAAACGTACCTCTTATATTTAATACCGTAAATCACTCTCTTAATCTCTAGTAGCGATTAGCATTAAATAAAAAGGTGAAGAACATGACAACAACAAATGTATATATATTTGAATAAGAACTAGTCAATTATAAAAATACGTATAATACAAAATTATTCGAAAATGTAAAGAATATTTCATTTTTTGTTAAGTTTTTTCAATCTGGCGTTAGGTTATAGATATTAATAAGGAACAGGATACTCACTTCTAATACTCTTTATTTCATTTAAAAAGTAAAATATCAACACAATGATGTCTACTTAATAATCGGTACTACTAAGTTAAAAAAAATAACTTAATCGCAAAGAAAAACACAACAATTCTAACGTGGCGTTTTCTGAACTTGAAAATATGATGAATATCAGGCACGGCTGCTCTCAATCGACGAAGTGAACGAGAATCAATTCACGAGAAACTATAAACGTCTAATTGCACACCAAAAATTAAGGCGAAACCGTAAAAACCTCAAAGCAAACATTACGGATCGTAAATGGTGATGAATGGAGGGTTCAAGATCAGGCAACGCTCTGCGCCGGCGCATCCGCGCCATCTTGTGGGCGGAGCCTCGCGTCCCGTTTAACGATCTCCCTCTCTGGCCGGATTCGTACGAAAAATGTGCGTTAGAGTGAGAAAAGTAGATTTTAGACTTTGAGAAATTATCTTACTATTTACAGAATTGTGAGTAACAACTAACACTACTTGTACTTTCGTACTACTTGTGGAGTTAGTAAAAATTTATGCGGATGAGTCAGATTTGACTTAGATATTCTTTCTTCAAAGATTTTTTATTCTTAGACTTAAGGATAAGACAGACGGAAACCTGATGGAAAGTAGTCACCGTCGCTTTTTGAGTTGTAACACCAGAGCAAGTCGCTAATGCATCGCGGCTTTGAAGGAGACCTCTCTTGGGACCTTTGTTGAAGTTAACATTGCGGCTAGAAAAAAAAAACATATTTACTCGAAAATCCATTTCATAAACCAAATACAAAGAAACGTACAGGATATTAATAGACGTTTTAGGCGATCCCTTTGATCTAATTCAATTTGTAACGTTTGTTTATGAGATATGCTTGCGTAGTCGCTCGTAACGGACGAGTAACGTCCGCTGTGACGTAATGTCATAAAGAAAACGCATTCGTACAATAAAACGATGAAGTGGGATAAAATTTACAATAGATATAGTAGCGATGTTTACTACGCTGGCTGTTTACAATATAGATCGGCTACCCGCCGGGACCGATCCGTCGCCGGCCTCGGATTATAGATTAATCTTATTTATAGCTCAATTTGTTAATAAATATACATGGACATTGACCAAATTATGCAGAAAATGACAACGTGTGACATGCAATGAGTTTTTTTATCACGTTAGAGTAGCATGCAGTCCACCTGATGGTCAGTGGTTGCGGCCGCCCATAGATATCTGTAAGCAACTTCATATAGTACAGGGCTTTTATCTGATGGACATCACAGACGTGTTGCTTCTCCCGAGGACTAAGATGGTCGCCTGAAATAAAAGTAAACCGGCAACCACACCCTTCTAACGAAACACAAGAACTGCTTCACGCTAGAAATAGGTCTGGCGGTGGTACTTCCTCGGTCGGCTACTACCACGGCCGGTCCACCACCTATTACTACTAACAAAGAGAGCTGGTGAATAATTATGAAATAATTGTGAGCACCTTATCTATACATCTTACATATAAATAAAATTTTGGGGTCTGCTTGTAATCTCAAAATAACAGTTTTTAATCAAATGCGTATGGAAGTATATACGATACTGATAACAAAACATCAATTATTAAAATTTCTGTCTATCTGTTTGTCTTGGGGATTTTGACGGGACTTTCACTCTTGGATAGCTGATTTTATGAGGCGTAACTTAGGCTACTTCTATTTCAGAAAATGTAATTAGGGTTCCGCACGCGTCAGTTGCTATCAGTCCTCTCTGAAACAATGCTATAATGTTATTATACATTTAGTACATAGTACATTTTTAAAACGCGGGTATAATCGAGGGGCTCAGCCAGTCAATACTATAATTGT
>DWTU01002164.1:0-11904 GCA_018251515.1 Cecropterus confusis | reverse complement strand
ATATTCAAGAATCTGTATTATGGAAATTGTGTTTTTTAATATTTTTGTTCCATGTCAATACAAACTTGATCTATCAATTGCAAAGCCATGTATCACAAATGGTACCAACGGATCTCCATTAGCTAAGCGATACCTCGGCGTCAGTTCTGACGATAGCTCCGGACAGCGATATGAGCGACGCGATAGCATCGCACTCCGCCCGCTATCTGTGACGGCTTTATTACGGGCTGATTGGAACCAGCTGATATATCTGTCAGTGAACTAGAAAGCATTAGAAATGTATCAGTTAGAACAATGAGAAATACTTTGTTTGTATCGGCTTTAGCCATGTGGTGCCGGCACTTAAGAATACAATATTCAAGAAACTGTATTAAGGAAATTGTTTTACTTAACTCTTTTATTGTAAAGTACTATTATTAGGTAACAGGATGATATACTTATAAACTATATGTTTATAAGTGAGCAACATCATATGAAGCAGGGGTTCTATCTGAAGTCAATCACAGATTCATTGCTATGCAGTGATATGCTGTACCGAGTTCAGGTATGAAGGATGTGGTAAGGGAGACATACTTATCAGAGACGTTCCAACGTAGTCCTCAGCGGTAGCAACGCATCTGTGGCGAATCTCACGTAAGCCTTTGATCTGGGGTGGCAGCGGTCACTTACCATCAGGTGTACTGCATACTTATTACTTTCACATTGTAAAAAAATGCATAATGCACCGTTATAAACAGATCCACAAAATGTAACTACGTTAAGTTTAAATGTTATAGATAATACTACTACAGTATTTTGGCGCATACCTTCTTCCAAGCCGATGTTATTAAATCCTGATCCGCTAAGAAAATATTTAAGCTTTCGGTATTGCAAAAACACTATTTGGTGGCGGGCGACCCCGGACGGTATATTAAATTCCTGGCGGACAACAATTCGCTCATTAGGGGAGGAAGTGGCGAGTGGCTACATTTGTCTCGCTGAGAAACGGGCAGTGGAAGCTCGAAGGTTTTTATCCACTTGCCGGGCGACATGAGTTAATGTCGGTGAGTGGACGCTTTATATGGCTGTGAATTTACTACACGGAAGGAAGCACTAGTAATATTGTTCTGTGTGCTTACATAAAACAAAAATATCTATATGAGAATCTAATTTGAAAATACAATTATCCTGCGAGTCGAAAACAATGTAATTGAAAAGATGTAATTTATAAGACAAAAATATCTTCATTTAATACGTAGAACTCAAGTACTGATTGTGCTATAAGGACTTTTGTCGTAAAATGAAGGTTGTATATAATTTATACCGTATGTTACATTTTACTTAAAAATAAATTGATTATTGTTTTCTTTATATGTTTGAAGAAGAAGTTAGTCCTAGTTGATAAAGCTATTTTATATTCTTTACAGACGAAGATCTTACATTTCATATAATGGTCACTATTTTGTCGATAAACAATTGAAGTTTTTTAAAAGATTACATTGACTTACATTATGCAAATTGTAATCCAGTCAGTCACATGGACGTTAGTGGGACAATTACAATATCTAGCTCATGTAACCGGTGCGCTATCGGCTGCAGTCAGCGGCGACAGTTCCCCTGCTTGCAGATACTCTGTCGCCTTCTCAGTAGCCGATAGCAAGGAGACAGTTCGAGACAATCGCCAGCGGATTAGGCTCAACTTTCCAACTTCGAATCTGGATTAACTAAGACCTTATGACAACCGGTCTGAGTAAATTATCTAGTTGCTGTCTGTTAACCACTTGTCAATATACCTATTTTATTACCGGCTAAATTTTACTCATAAACTACATAAATATAACACAGTCGGATACTATAATGTTGTCCTAAAAGTACTACACCGAATGTATTATCTTTCGCCGTGAATTAAAAACAATTAATTAATTTCCTTGTCTGTAGGTACTTCAGATAGCAAATCACAGATTTTATATTTTCCCCAAAAACAGAACAAATTATATTATGTAAATACTATTGCCATGTAAATTTAAATGTTTGGGTTGTTATTGACTAGACGTTTCATTATGTTTATATATTATTCATTAGGGTTTCCAAATTAGTCCTAATATATTTGTTATTAATTGTTACGAGTAAAATCATAGTTACATATATCGTATTGGTATATATTCATCTCGTATAACAACTAATGAACAAAGTCGTATTCTGGGCCCAAGTTTTATCAAGTTGACGTGTAAAAGAGAAACGTAAAATATAGATAAACTGCTTTCGCAACCGAGGGCTATGGGGATACACAACTTTCTATCAACTTCCGTGAGTTTTACTATTTGAAAATTATTTCTACTAGCATTTTCAGGATCTTTAGGGGAATAGAAAGTTTTCAGGATAAAAATAAAGTTGCCATTGAACTAACTCGCAGGCCCCAAACTTCCTATCCAGTATTTGATCAGGTCGGAACTTGGAACGGGAATTGAATAGGTAGAAAATTAGAAACGTTCTACATTATTTATGTTCTTAAGAATTCTACGATTATTCTCATTTCATAAAAAAAAAACTAAAAGAATATATAAAAATAACAACCTGACTGAATAAAAATAATTACCTGAAAAAAGAAAAGCAAGTATTATGGTAATGAAATATATTAAAAAAGACATTATGTACAGTGGTGTACGTGGTATCAAAAGTTGTTTGGTACTTAGTACTCGTATTTTAAAAATATATATATAATTTTGTAATTGTCTATTAACTTGATTTCCATTATGTTATAATAATAAAGTCGTCCCTTCCTCTCCTCTTTTTCAATTCGAAAGCGTCATAGTTAAAAAACTACTTACAAATTACAGCCTACTCCGCTCTACGTATTGGGATTAATCTAACGACACATATTACAATCCGTCAAGTCGATTGGATTTTAGGGCGTGTTAAAGATATGAAAATATATACGCTCGAACGTAAAAATAATAATGGCAATTAGATAACCTGTCTTTGGTAATTTGGTTAAAGACTTTGCCAATCATGATAGCAAAAACTACAACAATAAGATGAATCTAATTCAGGTAGGATAATTGTAATAATGCTGTGATGACCAAGAATAAATATAGATTTGTCCATATAGTATATACAAATCATGTTAGCAATAAGTTTAATAAAAATATTAGATTTACTTCAACATTATAAAACTCTGAAAACTTTTGTATAACGCAAGTGTAGCTTAGTATAAATATACCAACAACAACAGTAACAATACAATGTTTATTAAAATTTCATTAGAATAAATCTCGTAATGCCTCAGTGTAATTTCAATTCAGCCTCAAATTAAATATGATTGAACTAAAGTAAAACATTATATTCTCGGAATACTGAATGCGAAAATAACTTGGCGACACTAATATCAGACGAGTTGTCTGAAAATGGACGATACCCAATTCAGTTGAAGCTGTAAACGCGTTCGGCGATGCCTTGACAAAATGTCTCCGGGCCACTTAGACAAATAGACTTGAGCGTGTGGATTCGTGGAAACACTACACAGGGATGGCCTTTGCGTACGTGTAGGGTGACCACGCGGGTTACAGGTATCGAAACATTTACAGGACAATAAAAGATGTTAAGTCATGTTGTATCAGATTATATGTGTACTAAATGTTATTTACGTTTTTGAACATGTTATTCTTGTAATTAGATATTTTGAGGGTACTTAAGTGCGAGGCTGGTATAAAAAGTCATTACTTCCAACTTTTTTAGGAAAAATATCTGAAGTTTCTGTATATTTAAATGTCAGGGGTCCGAGCATGACTGCCCACGGTTCCTATTCATAAAAATTTGTAGTCTGACCTTTAGTTGAAGGTTAAAACTAATAATTACTTTTTATATTAATTCTTCACTATTTCTGTTTGATAACAGAGTAAGATTTAAAGCCGGCCGTGGGAGAAATGTATCAAGTTTCATAGTGGCATAAAAATATAAGATGTATGCATTGCCTGTCGAGTCACCCTAGCGAGACGACAGGCCTCCGCTCTCGCAGTTGATTGGATACGTGCCCTTTTTCACAATTGATTTCATTAGCAACATCAGCGCCACTCCTCCCAGCCGGCGGTATATTATACAGTAAGAGTAACTTCTATGTTTACTTTGTGAGGACTAATAATATTATTATGCTTTGTATAGATATGCATCACTATATACAATATTTATTTAATTTCATTAAATAATTAATGTATGATAGAGTATATGAAGGTGTTAGAACTCTTTGTGGTTCGACTCCGGAAGCACTACCGCCACACCTATTACTGCCTAATAACAGCAGTGTTATGTTGTATTCTGGTTTGAAGTGATATATATTTTTTCGAGGCATTCCATTTTAGTCCTCAGGGGTAGCAACGCATCTGTGGCTAACCTTAGAGGGGACTTTGATCTTACCTAAGGTTGATTACAGATGTCCATGGGTGGCAGAAGCCACTTACCATCAGGTGGGCTGCATGCTCGTTTGCTACTTCTTAACTATAAAAAAATATAAATACTTTTTTCATAAGATGGAAGCAGCAAACGGCACGCAACCTGATGGTAAGTGGCTACTACCGCCCAATGGCATCTGTAAACAACCCCAGATAAAATCAGAGTCTTACCTGAGGTTAGCCACGGATGCGTTGCTACACGTTGGGACTAAGTTAGAATGCCTCGGATAAGTATTTCTCCTTTACCACACCCTTCAGACCAGAATACAGCAATGAATAACATTGCTGGTAGAAATTAGTGTGGCGGTAGTGCTACCGAGCCACAAATAGTTCTACCACCTCTGACAAATTTTTGTTCTACCTAATTGATATGTAAAAAAATAACACTTTTTTGTTTGTATTCACGTGACTTAAAAACGTTGCATTTCAATACAAAAGTGTTTACGGTGGGGATTTTGAAAAAGTAGTTTTTTGAAAAACCTATCGTTTTCTAAATTCCTACCGAAACGGACTTAAATTATTTCCAATTATTAACATCAGATGGAACTACAGCGGTGCGAATGGTCAGTTTGGCTAACAGAAGTTGTGAATTTAACGGAATAATTTTTTTTAATACCCCGTTCAAAATATTATGACGATAACACAAAAAAGTCTACGGATTTTGGCGTATAAACGCAATACGCGTGATTCAGGGCGTATGGAGCGTTATACGCAGCCAATTAACAGCGGCCGGGAGTGCACGGGAACAAAATTCGACAATATTCTATTAGCCTCGTTTGTTTATTATCAGATTTGAATAAAACCAAACTTTTTTACAAATTGTTATAACATAGAATAAAAAAACGTTTGTGTGAACTTATGTAAACACGTGAGTACTTCCTTGGCGTAACAAAATAAAAATCGTTCTAATTTTTCCTTCGTGTTATCCTAATAATAGAAAAAAATGAAAACAACACATTAAAAGAAAGTTTTATTATAATTCACTATGTAGTTAAATAAATTTTATTTAAATATCATAAAATCATTGTTTGTTTATAGTTTAAAAAACTAAATTGTTGACTAGCTAATTTCATGGTGTCGGTTTTTAGTGACGGTATAACTTCAAAAATATTTTTACGAAACAATTTAATGCATATGTACATGTGAACTTCGAGCGAACGCTGAAAGCTGTTGCAAGGCCTATTTTGAAAAGCCTAAGACTCGTTCGATGCCTAACAACAGACATATTTTTTTTAAAATAAGCATTTTTGTTTTCTAAATTAGCCGCTTAACTGATTAGACAATTTTTAGCTATTCCTTATAGTTTCGAAATTGGCAATCATTCTTGAAAAATTTACACTATATACATATATGGAAATTCACAAACCTGTGGACAAACATAACCCCGCGGCAATGGCCGTGGCGAGGGGAATACGCGCCCAATTAACAAACGTGCCATGAAATAAAACGCGATTTGCTGTCTGCGCCACTCAACCTTTACATCTGTTCACATAAGCGTAATGAGACTAAGCTTTGTATTTTTACCTTTTGCTTTTTACACAACAGTTAAGCGACACCCACTGCCTCATCGGTGAGATATAGTGAGATTTTCTCGACCCCCAGTGAATGAGACCGACCAAAATTATAAAATAAAAATGTTTTACTTAATTGAATGTAGTTCACTCACAATTTAACAAGGCACGAAACCTCGTGATATTTGTTGAGAATATAATTCAAATTTATATTACGCAATTAATCTTTGTTTTGAAGATAGGCAAGGGTTGCTAAACACTTAAACGGGGCGTTCCAGAGTGAGCTTTAATTATATATATTCGCTTGACTTATCTATTAACTTCATTTATTTATTTAATTTAGTACATTTATTATGTAAGAGAACTATATTTTTTACATTTTTATCCTACACACATTCGCATCGGTTGAGAAACACTGAACCACGATCGTTTTAATTCCATACGAATGTAGGGGTTAAATCAAATTAGTTGATAACACGTTAATGGTTCGCTGAGTCACGGGTTCGAAGCCGGTTCTCTTTTGTGAAAATAAAAATGTTCTCATGTTTTTGGGTGTAATTGATTCAAATTGCGAGCGATGAATTAGGTAAACCCAGCGAATTGAAACGGCTACTGATAAAATATAATACACGTTGTTGGTACTTTTGCTATTTTATCGCTACAAGCATTTTATTCATTTTGCTTGTAATTCTAACCGAACCTTAAATAAAACCTTTCTGACACTTCTTCACTCTTTCTTTATGTTCTGTTACAGACTTTCTTTGGTTGAGCTTATTGATGGAGATGTGTTGCCTCTCTGACTTTATGTAAATAAAATGTATGTAATAATTAGTGTAAATTAATTTATTATATATGAAGACATGGATATTTGGACGTTTATGTCGTAAATTGCCCGATATCCAGTTGACCTCTGTGGCATTTCCAAACGGTAAAATTTCTAATTTAGAATTCATAATGGTATGGAACTGTTGCTTCTTCCTGCCCCCCTTTTGATTCTGTATTCTGAAGATAATGTACTGAGAATTTTACTAATAGATCAACACTACGATAACCATCATTAAAATTTAATTTGAGTAAATCTATCATAACCGTTAATACGTTGGTACTGTTATAAGTAAAGGCTGGTGGCCACTTTTTAATACTACACCCAATTTCCAAACACACGATTTTCGACAAAAAGCCAAATTCAATTATGTGACAGAATGGAAGCAACTATTCAGTGTGTCCCGCGCCGATTGTGGCAATAAAGGCGGGTGTACACGGGCGGCACGCAGCGCTCTCTGCCGCCACGACAAAAACTTTTTCAATTAGTTGACCAAATCACGCCGCGTCCCCATCACTGATACGTCCGATCCAATCCACTTTTACACTCCAAATTAAATTAGTTTCGTTATATACCACCTAAATTAGTAAACACTTCAATATGAACGATTTAAAGGAAACTTTGATACAATATTGAATTACAAAATTTTATCATTTGCAGAATTTTAAACTTATTTCGAGATGAATATTGAATTACGTTGAAGTAGTTGAATTCAAAAATAGCATTATTATTAATTCTACGTTTGAGGTGTTGATTATCAAGAAATTTGTAAAATAGATTATACAGTTACACAGTTACACTTACAATTAACAATTATTTATCGGTATGAAAGTTAAAATTGGACAAAGTTGTGGGGTAAAGCTATTTTAATTAGTTTTACAAGCCCATTACGCTCTTAAAAGTAATAAAACTCGCATTTATTATGGAGCGTATCTAGATCGAACTTACTGTTTCGTTTCCTTGAAAATATTAAACTTATTATGTACAGCGGCATCGTTAAGCAACTTTGTTGTTTAGTATTATCTTATTTAATTGCTGCCACATTGTTTGAAGTTTATTGCGCAAGTGCAGTAAAGATCACTCAAGCGTATTTAAGGGTTGTCGTGTGCACAAAGTACTTTGTTCTACTGTGCATCATTTCGTTGTAAAAATATAAAATTTACAATTTCATGTAATAGTTTCCTTGTCTCTATATTAACATGTACTTCTATCTCAGATTAGATCTACACATCTGCTGTTGGAGGATAATAATAATAGTTCCAAAAAGTTTCTTGTATAATATTGAATAGTGACAAACGGGAATATTCTGGGATTATTACCCTACCAATATTACTATTCAAGATTTACATTCACGACTCAAAAGCGTCATAATAAAGCCTGCTCAGCGATATTAAATTAAATTTAAATTTAAATAATTTAATTGTTTTCTGGCATTTCTGAACTTGCTCAAGTAAATTTTATCGTTAGTAAGAACATTTCATTTATACAGGTAACAAAGCTGCGGAACGTCCTTGACACAGAACGAGATCGCGATTACAAAATCAGAGTTATCGTTTCCAGATCGGGCTCTCTCCACCAACTTAGCATTCACTTCCATACATAAATTTTCAATACAGCTTCATTCGAGAATGCCATTAAGATTATAATCGACGCGGTCTAATGCGTCAATTTGTATGCGCGCGTGTGTTCGCCGCTTAACAGATAAGGCCGCCTACACACCGCCTACTGACACCCGTAATGTTATTGTGCCTTCCTTATAAATTGATTCCCTGATATTGAAAATGTTTACGAATCGTTATTGAATAGAAATGACGAGAGATTGGAGGAAACTGACAATGCTTGAAGAAAGTGAAGATGTTTAATGGAATGGTATATTGTAGGCCACAACCAACAAACATGTTTTTCTCATATACGTTTGTATCAAAATAAATTATACGAATGTTGTAATTAGGGATAAGATATCTAGGTAGTATTTTTTCCTTTTTCAAACCATGTCGTTATTTTCATAAAATATATCTTTCAAATTCAAATTCTTTATTGCAAGAACATAGTATTTCACAAAGGTCTTAGATTCATGTCGAGTACATTATGTTCTACCACACTAGGTGGTTTTTTATACACGGCAAGTAAGACATATTTATCACAGTGCAACAAGTTCCAGAATTGATAATTTAGCTTTACGATGATAAGTCTGAAGTATTTACGATTGTATTATTGTGATTTACGATTTTTACAAGTACGCGTAGTATTCTTTTCTTTTCACGGAATCATTACCGTACAGTATTGGATCAATATCGCACCATTCCTGTTCAAGTTCGTTACAAGTACCAATCATTGTCTCACCAGTACCGTATCATTAAGTCTGTAATAAATATCTAACTCCTGTATTCAAGATTAGTGCTATTGCTTTATATATTGTCAGATTTGCCTTATAGTGCCTAAACATCCGAATTCTGAAAGACCTAATGGTCAATTGTAAATAAAGAGCAAAGTACAGCTAGGAACATTCCTTAGCATTAAATATTCCAAACTGTTCCGTATCGCAAATCAAACTTCGCTCCACAAAGGGCTCCCAGCATCTATCATCTGCGGCCAGTAATTTGAGTGAATGTGGTAGATACAGTGATCTTAGCAATTAGAGCTGAAACCGCGAGTTATGCCGGGAACCACTACCGACCGGTCCGAGACCGGCTAGGCGGGCCAGACGTTGGAAGGACCGTGGACATTATCTATGCAAATAAACAATTGAAGCGTGTATCTGCGACTTCTGTTGCAGAAGGATAAGGAAATATATTGTTGGTGCATAAATAAAACGAATTCCATAATGTTTCATTGATCTGAACATTTATTTTAATTATTTTACTCTTTTGCCTGTCTAATTAATTCTATTCTTGGATACGGCTCAAGTGATTTGTTTATGTGAATGACGTGAGCTGCTATTTTAGGCTTACCCCTAACTTATACTGTTCTTCCTACATAAAGAACTAACCAATCAAATTAAATCAAAATCAACGGAAATCCTGAATATGGTGATGGCATTATTTTAAAAGCTTGAAAATAGTCATTGATAATAATTAGAATCTTGACTACAGTTTTTTATTATAAGAAGTGACGGAAATAATGATACGCAAAAATAAATTTGGTATTTATTCGTATTGTACAAGAGAACAATTGCACTATATACCGTTGTTTACACTATATGTAACCATGGAGCCACTATATGTGCCAATGGAGATAAAAGCAATTCTTCCCTGTATTACTTACCACGTTTTTCTGAGTCACTAATTCATTCGTTTAGGTTACCATATAGTTTGTGTATTTAATTTATTAAAGGCGTCATTTATGTGTCAAAGTTACCTTAAAATTATACGTAACTAAATAAGGACAGTCTCACAAACCACGTGTCAGTTGGTGTGTCCAATGATGAATGATTATTCATTACCGCGCGTTATGACTGGTCGCATTAAACCGTCAAGTGTGGCCGCGCCGCCCACCGCTGCACCGAATTAAATAGCGACCACCGCGCGGTCGGTAAAGGTGTTTTCTTTTGGTTGATTGTTTGTGGGATTTCGGAAATGTATTGAATTTTACCGTAATTGTCGCTTTAATTTGATTTGAATTTAGTGTCCGTTAAATGTTAAGATCATTGACTTAAAACTCTTGGCTGTGTGTTGGTTCACCTAACTGTAGTTTATATGTTTTAAGTATGCCTCTGCGTCTCAATTGATTTATGTATCAGTCTAAAATCAATTACCTTCTCTTGAATTGATTATTTTGTTGCTTTACTCGTTATTGTTTTTGGGGTAGAATTTAACCGAAAATGAAATAAAAAGGAAAATAAAAGTCTTCCTATATTACTTGATATCAGAACTCGATTTAGCGGTAGCACCGCTATGCCCTCGGATTACTTCAAGATATTAAAGAAGAGTAGCTTGAAAGCCACAAATACACTAAGCAATTCATAATTCAGACAATATTTAGTATTTTTTAAATTTGAAAGTATAAAATAACATTGAATATTAGACATCATTTAAGTTCATATAAAATCAAAGAGTAATCAAATGTGAGCGTAACAAATCATACAACAAGTGTATAATGTGATCGAAGTAACTGAGCACCGTTGTCACTTATCAAATTAAACCACGACGGACAGACAAGTGTATTCTAACGAAGCAGTGGAACGATGCCAATAGCCATTAGGTGGTATAAGGCAAAATAAAATATATTTCTCTATAGAGCAGTATTTGATATGGATGTTCTTTACTGTTAAAATTGAATTGAAAATTAATTGAAAGTTTATTTTTTCTAATAATTATATTAAGCGTATGTTTATTAGTGTCTACGGCGTGTGACATATTTCTTTTTATCCGTGTATAAGGGCTATCGACCGATGTTTTTCTCACAGATGTTAACTTTCACGTATAGGTGGGACTTTAGTGGTGACTGGTGTGGTAGGTGTCATTCGAGCCCAAAAGGACTAGCCAAATTTCTTACAATTTTTTAAATGTCAATTATAAAAAGTTCTTATCTTACTCGTATATACCCAGAATGTATATCAGATTTTTGCGCCAACAAAACTAAACCTAGGCTTGAGTGATCCGCTTCTAGTCCTTGGTAGGGTCTCAATTAGCAAGTAATGTCGTAGATTAAGCCCTTAGCCTAATGTATGGTTAAGTGCAGTGTTTTGATACATGCTGGAAGATTGATATCGCTTAATAACGCATTAGCGGGTGTGATAAATGATGTTTTTATGTAATCAGGCGTCCTGTCATGCACGGGGACTATCACTCCTCGGCTGTAATAAATTGATGATGAGGACCACGCTATAGCTAAGAGTTCAGTGGTATGAATCTCTACTTGCTACACTGTTGGTACCGTTTTGTTGTGATTACATATATTAGGTAGGGATGTTATCGAGCTCCATGTCCGTAACAGAAGTATCGGATATCTGGAGGTAAGTGGCTACTGCCGGCCATACATCTGTAATCAACCCTAGGAAAGATCAAAGTCTCACCTAAGATTAGCCACAAATGCCACTTAGTCCTCACGGGTAGCAACGCATCTATGACTAACCTTACATAAAATTCTAATCGTGTCTGGGGTTGATAACAGGTGTCTATGGGCGGCATGGACCACTTATAATCAT
>DWTU01002163.1:0-11906 GCA_018251515.1 Cecropterus confusis | reverse complement strand
TAACACCAATTTAAAAATAAAAATCAGGAAATTAAATCCCTTATGTGACGTGAACCTTATCTTTTCAGAGATAGCTGTGCTGTGCTCAGTTTTACTCACCATACCATCTGGAGTTGCTGTATGCTACTTCCTCATATGCCAGACCTACATTCTGAGACTTGAGTACATTTGGTGTTTGGTCATGCTGATGTTCCATGCCCTTGAATTAGCCTTTGCCATTTTATATATTTTTACAGTATGCCAATCTCAAAAGTATGATTAGCTTATAACAAATCTCTCTACTGCCAAGGAATTAATGCCAAACATTAGATGGACTGGCTAATATATTATTGTAAATGTTTTAAATACTAAATAATCATATATATTTCAGTATTAATAATACTTAGTTTAATATTATTGATAGGTACTCAATGTTTAGGCATAAGTGACAGTATTTGCTATCGCATATTGTGAGCTTATGTTGTTTCTGTGTTTTAAGAAAGGCTTAAATGTAATTTTATTTTTATTATTGCTTAGTATTCTGCCTACAATAGACTGGTCATTGAAATCACTAACAAAAAGGTTGTTGTTTAATTTAAGGCTTAAGTGTGATTCTCTGTTAAAAAGATTTTTATACTCTCTTTTAATCACTTATTTCTTTTGATATGATTACAACATATATTTTTTATGTATGCAAAAAACAAATGTGCTTTCTTCAATTATAACTATAGAATTTCTGCATACAACAGTGATGTGCATATGCTCATAATGTACTTTTTAAACTTACATATTCTTAGTCAATGTTAAATCCAAAGCAGGGTTATATAATAACTAATATTTTAATGAATGATAAATAAAACATTCCAATAATTTATTGTATTATTCTATTACTACAAACTTTTATCTTAAAACTATTCTGTAGTCGGTGGTGTTATATGTTCGGGCAATGCCTGACATTCAATTTTGGTCACCTTAAGCGCACATCCTTCAGGTAAATTTCGTTGAATATATTCCAAGTATGTGTCACAAGTAGATCCCGTCAGACGTATTAAATGGACAAATCTGAAGTAAGTCCGAATTTCATATTGCACTCTGTGTTTTTTGTAAATGTGAACACATCTTAATAGTGTGTGCCTTTCCTTTTCAGATTTTCTTAGTGCCCAACTGTGGAGTAGAATATTAGTTGTCAAACAATCTTAATTAAAACACATAATACATTTATAATTATTAGGGATGCACCAAATAGTGATTTCACCCAATAACCTAATACTATTTGGTGTAACCCTTACCCAACTGAATATTTGTCCGAATTATTTGGTGTGTTCTTTATAAATTTAAAATGCTGATTTGAGATTTAAAAACAAATATAAGTTTTAAAAAGAAATGTGGAGTTGAATCAGATTATAAGAATTGTTGATTATAAGAGGAAAGTAATAATATATTCTGAGGTAAAAAAAATGTTAATATGAAGTTTAATTGTCTTATTTTTATTAGCTTTATTCAACACATTTTTTATAGGATTTCTTTGAGTTATAATATAACATAAATAATACATAGGAAGTTTTGTCTTTTAGTTCTATATTGTATAGTGTTGCCAAGAATATAGACAGAATTGAACTAAATATATTCAGTACCATAACCAAATGATACAGCCGAATACAAATAGTAAAAAAGATGCCAAATACCAACCAAATATTCGGCGCATCTCTAATAATTATACTCAATTACACTATGTTTTGTAATATTCCATTAAAGTAACTCATGTATTTTTTACTTTAATGCAAGTAAATGATAACGGTTTATTAATTTGTAATGAAATAAAATAATTTTATTTATTAATGAATTTGACATAAAAGTTAAGCAAATTTGAATTTTGGAAATAACTACTCTGGTTTTAGAAATAATTAATCATGATTATCAAAAAGAGGTAAAACTAAGTCGAACACATGACAGGTTACTGAATGTATTATATTAATACATACCTTTTGGAAACTTCAATGCCTAAATGCGAAGCAGCTGCAATACAGAACCAGGAATAACTCAATAAGACAGCAGGGTCAATACCCCTCATCTCCAATTCCACCCTTTTATACAATTTATCCAACTCAATGGTCGTAGAAACATTTTCAACAGGGGTTTGTATCGGCGTTACGGTAGTGGTGAGTGGACGTATAGACGCAAAATTAGTAGTAAAGGTGTTTCGGACGACGGGGGCAGTACGTAGAATACTCTAAAAGTATTAATTGAATATATCATAAAATGTAAAGTGAGAACATTTGGCTTTCGTAACAAAATATATTTGAAACTTACCCTGAATATATTCATGTTGATTTTTGTTCCTAAATAGATTTTTATTTATCTATAGTTTGTTTTGTTGTGTTAAGAGTTATAGAGATAAGTTTGTTTATTACTCCACATTTATTTTAAATACATTACTACCTGATTATGCACAGTTATTTTGATAACTCGAGCTCAATTGCAATGCCTAACCTAAAGTCCGAATTTTGGTTTGACAAATTGTGACATTAAGGATTGTGTCAAACGTCAGTCAACAGTGACACTAGCAGATGAATGAATTAGCTACGCGCTGGGTATCTCTTTTTTCGATTTTTTTCATTTTTTAATGTTTGTTCATCGTTTATTCGTTATTGTTCGATTGCAATAATTGTTTGTTCGTTTTTCATTTATTTAATTAATTAAACAAATGCTCACCCTTAACTTGCCCCCTTTACTAAATATTTTTACCTTTGTTGATCAGATCAGCACTTGTAAGGATTATTGTAATTCTTTTTTTTTCAAACTGTGTTTGCATCAATTTTTTTGTCAATTATAATAAGGGTCACCACAACTTTTAATTCTTAATAAAAAAATTGTATTGCACTGTATAAAGATACAATGTATATTTTGTTTATTTTTGTGTCCATCCTTTGGAACTGTTTAAAGAGCAATATGTATACTTGTAACAGTATTATTATAGTATGCAGTACTAAGAATTTAATGAACGTTTTCTTATATTTGTGTATTTTTTTAATAAAATGTATGCTGACTCAACTTGGTTGAATATTTAAATTAAGCTGATTAGCATGGAATTAGCATAAAATAAATAAGTAATAATATTTGCTTTATATTACGATATCAAGTGGTGAACCCAGAAATACTGTCATACAAAATTAGTAACAGTACATCCGTCACTGTCAGTCGTTGATAAATCATAAACCAATTGGTCGCTTTGTTGTTATGACTGTTTTGTATCTGAATTCGAAATTATATCTTAAACATTTAATGGAAATTGCTAAGGAGACATGTAAAGTTTAGTTCTTTAGCTTTATCTCAATTAAAAATGGTTGGTCATTTAATGTTAATGAAAATGTTGCATTGCAAACGCGTTCGTCAGCGTATTAAGAAATTCAGATGTTCTCCAAGTGGTGACACAGAACCTGAGCAAGGTTCGTCTACAGAAGTTTCCGTGAAGTTAGAACGTCCTGACAATGACACGCAAACTTGTAGAGTTTGTCTAAAAGAAGGATTAATACCGATTTTTGGATCAAATGGTGATGAGGATTATGCTGAACCGCTTCGCATGTTTGGTGGTATAGAATTCCACGCAGATGACGAGTACCCCAAGTACTTGTGCCAGTCGTGCCATGACCTGCTTCAAGGTGCCATATTACTCAGAAAAACTGCACAGATATCCGATGAGCGCCTCCGACGTCCGTGCGAGTTCCCAGTAAACAATGATAAGTTTAGCGATAATGAGCACGATAACGACGACCACACTGAAGATTTGCATATTCCCTTCGAGTATCAAGATCAGAAAGTTTTAAAGGATGATGCATATAAGTGCAAAAAATGTAATTTAGATTTCGACACATTCAAAGATTACGCTGACCACAGAATATCGCCTGAACACGAAAATATGAGGCATATGTGTCATATTTGTAAGAAATCGTACACTAGTCTATATTACAAGCGGCATATGGCGCTACATAAACCAGACAAGACATATATGTGTGATATATGTGGTAAAGAATTCATAGTGCAGGGTCAGTTTACACGGCACAGATTGACTCATTTTTACGATCTACCGTATAAATGTTCCTTATGTCCTTATAGAGGGAGGTTTTCAGAGTCCCTGAAAATGCACATGAGATCTCACACTGGAGAAAAACCATACCAGTGCTCTGCTTGCCCCTCGAAATTTGTGAGTAAGAGCAATCTCAACAAACACATGTGGACACATAAAACTGATCATGATTTCAAATGTGAAGCTTGTGGTAGAGGTTTCTATACAAAAAGAAGCTTAGAACTACATTTTAAAGTAGACCATACAGGGATAAAGGATCATGTATGTAATATTTGTGGCAAAGCATTCGGTTACAGAAAACAAATGATGAAACATCAACTGAAGGTGCATAAGAGAGAAAAATTCAGGAGCGGAAGATTGCCTTTGTATTTGCAATTTGAATCTAGAGAACACCAAACTGACCAAGATTAATAAGGTCCATACTAATGACAGACATTATACAATTGCACAATTAGTATAATAACAAGTATAATACTGTCATTATTTAAACTTACATTTGGTCTCAAATTATCTGTTAATTTGGGCTTATGGTTGTCTATGAGTGTATTTAATACTAATATAAAAAGTGAGAGACATAAGATGTAACAGACATAAACTAAGCTTTAACATTATGCTGTAAATAAAATATTTTCACTTATGTTTATTGTTTTTTATATATTTTAAAATCTCCTTCCTTGAATAAAACTATTACTGTATAAATTTCACATTCACAAAAGCATTCACTTGTCACTCATTGTACTTGAGAAATGTATGGTGAATATTAATGGCAACTGACAAAACTGATTAAAATGGCAATAATTTGAAAGCAAAAGAAAAACATATTCTGGAATTAGTGTATTTTTTTTTATTTGCCAAAGTTCATTATAATTAGAAAAAAAAACAAGCAGTTAGGGATTGCTAACAAAATCACACATACTTTTAAACCTATTTTATTAATATTATTTCATGTCTAATTTTACTACAATCACAATTTTATTATATATTATATTATAATATAGTTGGAAAAAAAGAGAAAATCATGATGAAGTGTTCAAAAATTACACATCAGTGTTCATGAATAAATCCACTGGCCCACTGCCCATCGTTGGCGACGCCTATACCAGCTATATATATGTAAAATTGAAAAAAAACGTACCAGTATATATTTTGTAAAGCTGTAACAGTCATAGATTTCCACAAATTAATATTTTATCTATTAAAACTGTTACTTTAAAATGAAACACCGCCATCTAGTAACAAAATAGAACTCAGTTTTTGAAATCAGAATCATCAAAATCAATATTATTATGACATTTGTAATGCGGTACAATCAACACAGTTGAATTTAAATACAAAAATCAAGTAAAAGATGGCAAATGAGGCAGAAGAAACTATACGAAAGCTCTCCACTCACAAAGGCGTAGTCGGTGTGGTCGTGGTTAACGGAGAAGGTATCCCCATTAAAACAACTTTGGACAACCACGTCTCCGTGCAGTACGCTGGTCTCATGAGCGCTTTGGTGGATAAAGCAAAAGCTGTTGTCAGGGATCTAGACCCTTCGAACGACCTAACTTTTCTAAGAATTAGAAGCAAGAAAAGCGAAGTAATGGTCGCCCCAGATAAAGAATTTATTTTAATAGTCGTTCAAAACCCTGTTGAATGACGAAGGCTGACTTTTCAGCCGATTTACATGTTGTCTGAAAAGTTTTAATGTCCTTATTATGCTCTTTTCTCACTAATCTTAGTTCAATCATTGCTATTAAACGAATATTTATTTCGCTATTTACTATAATTATAATGTATTTTTTATGTAGTTGTAATAAAAGCTATTTGTTATCATTGAAGTTATGATAATTTCTATAGTAGCATTCATTATCCAGCATCGAAGTTGGATTGGAAAGACTAAAAAACAAAATTAAGGTAAAGCGATCCATCATGCATCAAACAGAGTCCACAAGAAGGCACACCCAATAATATTATTAAGCTTAGTGGCGGTGTGATTAATTAAATTTAATATTATTTGCATCAAAAATAATTACTTTCACCTGTAAAGCTTTCAGTTCGGACATCAAAACCAGAAATACAGGATCAGCCACTGACTAGGCTTGTTATGCCTCCTCTACACTGCTCGTGAAGTTCCTCGGCGAAATACTTTAGAAACATTGTTTAAGTCCGAAGTAGTGTCGCACTACAATCTCGTTCAACTTCGCGCTAGGCAACTATGCATCATCAGGCCCTTTGACTCTGGCCCAAAAACCGACAACAAATGGAAGTCGCCCGAGGCGAGGTAAAGTTTGACGAGGTAAGCCGAAGTGGCTTTCTACACTATCGTAATTGTCTAAGATCGTTAAATTTCGCGTGTAGTGTAGAGGAAACAGTATACACATCGAGGTAAAAAAGAGTAAATAATGTAATCCACCTAACGCCAAATGTTCAAGCTGAAAAACCTTCCGGTAGCTCCTCAGGAAAATAGTGTTAATTTCAACAGTACTAAAATTTCTATTGCTCCTAGCGCCACTAGAAACACCATTTAACACTTTTTATTCTAATACCTAATCCGCAAAAAATACCTCAGTTGTGCCATACTACATATAGACGACCCGCATAGCGAAGCGTTTAAATTGCCGGTCTGATATGTAGCAGCTTCCAGGTTTGATTCCCGGTCATACATCTGAGCGATGAATTTAGATTTCTTGAGTCTGGGTGTTCGTGTTTTTGTCTTTCGTGTACATGAGATGCCATGTATATTACAAAAAAATCTAGTGTAAGACTGAGCGTTGAAAACTTTATTACTTTTATTTTTTCTTACATAATGTTTAACAACAAAGTTGACCACTAAACTTGAAGTAGAACCCTTCTTTATGTTCTAACAACTTATGGAAATACTGACCTTACAGTCAATACAACATTTATATGAACACTTAAAGCTTTAAAAAAATTACAAATAAAAAACAAATGAAGTCAAACCATTTATTTGAGAAACGTTAAAACCAGCATACATTTCTCATGTCACTACAACTAATAATACTGGAATGGTTCACCAACTTCCACGGTTACCAAAACCCCTACCTCTAAAACCCCTGTTACCAAATCCCCTGTTCCCAAATCCTCTATTCCCGAACGAATTCCCATTACTATTTCCTCTGTAACCAAAACCGCCTCGGTTCCCGAAGCCCTGATTTCCATTTCCTTGGTTCCCAAAGCCACCACCTGATGCGTAACCTCCGCTGAATCCCATTCGTGGGCCGTTGGTACCCCATCCTCTCTGATGCGAGCCTCGTTTTGGTCCATCTGGTCTATAGACGGGCGTATTCGAATCACGACGTATCTTGTAGTCACCTGCGTCCATTACGCACAGAGCCCGTAGACAATTGACCACCTGAAAAAGGACAAATGTTGGTATATGGATACCCATTGGCGGTGACGTAGCAGTGAGTCGCCTACATTGCGCACGTTTTTTGAGCTTGACAATGGTCGATTGACAAAAATTAAATTGAGCTAAAATTTAATAGACTTTATTTCAATTTTACCAGTGTAATTCGATCGGGGACCGCCTCATTTATATATGAGGCGACCATCTTACACCTCGGGAGCAGCAACGCATCTGCGATCGACTTCAGATAGACCCGTGTTTACGAAGTCGCTTACAGACGTCCATGGGCGGCAGTAACCATTTGCCATCAGGTAGACTGCATGCTCGTTTGCCACTTCAGTTTGATAAACAAAAACAAGTTTCGGAGTACAAAACCAACCTTTTGCTCAGAAGGTGTGAAGTTCAAAGCGGCGTCCGGCTCTGCGGCGGCTCGCTCTACCAACTTTTCTATGGCGGGCCGTAGAGCCGTCACCAACGCGGCCGAACGAGGCGACATTTCGAAGTTCAACCAGTTGTCCAAACGGACCACGTTGTCTACCTGGGGAGTTTAGATATTATAATTAGTACACTATAGCTATGTAACACTACAATATAAAGTGAATATATCCATAAGTATTTGCTATGACCGGATATGTATGGAATCGAATCGTATCTTAATATTAAAGGCGAAATTAATTACTATTGCCTCAATATCCGAATCTGCCTCGCTTCCCGAAGTCCTGATTGCCATGGTTTCCAAAGCCATCACCTGATGCGTAACTTCCGCAAAATCCCATTCATGCTCCGTAAGTATATTCTGCCTAAACAGCAGTTTTATGCGCCGCTGTATTCTAGTTTGAAGGGTGTGGTAAGGGAGACTTATTTTTCCGAGATACTTTTCCTTTTTTTACATCTATGACTAACCTTAGATGAGACTTTGATCTTACCTAGATCATACTATAGACCATAGATACTGCCGCCCATGGACATCTGTAATCAACTTACAGATGTCCATGGGCGGCAGTAGCCACTTACCATCAGGTGGGCAGCATGCTCGTTTGCTACTTCCATACTATTAAAAAAATAGTACCCCAGCAAAGTATTACTTACCCATGTCCACAAACAGGCAGTCACTTATCATTACCTCTTTCCTACTTTTATTATATACAACACCTTACCCCGTCTATTAACTGCATATTAATATAACGTAATGTAAATAAATAACACCTTCTACACTAATTGACCAACACTAGGGTTTCTGCCCTGCCATGACAAAATGTGTACACAAATTTGAATATGAATTGTAGACATGTTCTCTAATGAAACATTTTTATAAAATACTATTTTCTTTCTATAAAATAATATTATATTGGCTCGCCCCGAGCCCCCTATCACACTCACCCACTCGACCTTCCTGCTGGCGAAGAGCAGCAGATGCAGGGGCGCCACCATGGTGGTCTGCTTGCAGCAGATGGCCCGCGTGCGCACCTTCTCGCCGAACACGAACAACGGCGACGCGAACTTCTGCTCCTGGTTGCTGCAGTTCACCGACGTCTTGTGTATCAAGGCGGGCTTGCCTTCCGTTGTCAGCACCTGGATATTACGTAATTATTTATGAAATACTTGATGAAAATGTTCAAAACTAACTTGACTGTGTTCTTTATGGTTACGGAGTACCCGTGAACTTGGCGGACAAGTTAACACCGTCGCATTTTCACGTCGTAAGCAGCGCAAGCCTGCCTGTAGCAATTTAATCCATTTATTCATAGGCACCATTCAAAGCAAAACACAGAAGTGCTTCTCACATTATGTAAACATGAACTATGTATGACAGTGTTACCTTGTAAGTCATACCTTAGAAGATACCTTACCCTGCTGGATCAGTTCACTTTTCTTACAAATACAATGTCATCACTTTCAATCCAGAACAATATCAAGTTAAAGTCATGAGCGTATATTCATTAGGGGGATCCTGTAACCCCCTCCTCCGTGTTAAACGTGTGAAGAAAAATTATTCTAACAGAAGGACCTTTTGTCGACAATTTTCGGAGTTTATCCCGGAAACCCATTTTCATCCCACGCCTTTTTGAGATTAGCCGTAATTTTTACTTCGCCCAACGCCGCTGTTGGAGTTCCCCCTTAAAAAGCAATAATCACCTAAATCATAATAAAAATATAACAAACCCGTCTCTTTCCCTGATACAGACACACGTTGGGGTAGAGCCCCATGCACAGCAGCGCAATGACTGTGTCCAAGTCCGGGTCTGGCCCATTTGGGTTCCAGCGTTGCGGCACACAACACTCCTCGGAGAAACCTATGGTTGTTGTTAGGATATCTGTAAATAATAATAAACACTAAATTGAAAAAAGAAACTAAGGTGTTACATAAAATAAAAGTAGGAAAACGGCTGACTTTCCTGTAACTACTGTTGTTTTGTGGACATGGGTAAAAAATACTTAATACAATAGCATTATAGACCTGCATAGCGGAGCAATAACCATTGGCGTATAAGGGAAGGGATTATGGAGTCAGACAGATACCCAGATAGTCAGACAGATTTGACGACCCACGAGGAGAAGCGGGCATCATACCGGTCTGACACGCAATGGGTCCCGGGTTCGATCCCCGGCCAGTCACACATCTGAATGATGAGTTTACATTTCTGTTTTGGGTCTGAGTGTTTGTGTATTCGTCTTTGTGTGTCCATGGTACCCACGACACAGGAGAAAATCCTAGTGTCCCCCACACTATGAGTGTAGAATGAGTGTAATTCGGCACATTGGATACAGCCTATACTTACTCGTAAGTTGATTTTTCGCTTCATAAGTAACACGGAGGGTCGTTTGTTGCACCCCCTTCCATTCGCACCACCTTATTTCGGCGTCATCGCCTTTCGAGTGCTCTCTTTCCCACATCTAAAACAGCAAACAAGTAAAGATTAGATGAGATAAACGAG
This sequence comes from Cecropterus confusis, assembly GCA_018251515.1. Taxonomy (NCBI): domain Eukaryota; kingdom Metazoa; phylum Arthropoda; class Insecta; order Lepidoptera; family Hesperiidae; genus Cecropterus; species Cecropterus confusis. The sequence continues at coordinate 1,555 of DWTU01002163.1, read as the reverse complement.
CTTCCATGCTTCTCACGATCTAATATTCATAAAGATAAATCGTTTTTAGAGGAAAAGTGACATTTTATCATATTCCAAGTTCTCAATTACACGAGTTACCATGAGGCGCAAATTAATAGCAAGACGAAGGAGGTAATAAGGGTTTTAACCAGGTGAGCATCAGTATAGTACTGTAACGTTACATCACCCTTTCATGCAGAGAACTGCGATGACAGAATGCCCATTTTTCAGACCTATGTCAAGCAGTGGGTGATTGAATAAAAATCTGGTTAAAATAACTTGCCTTTTCCAAAATTAATTTACTCTTAATGAAATAAATAAAAAAAAACATGTGTAAAATATTTTTGTTAATAATATAGAAGGAAATGAGTAAGCAGTCTGACTGATTTGGGGCCATTGCCACCGATGGACATCTGAAATTAGTCCCAGGTAGGCTCAGAATCTTACCGTAAATTACCCACTAATGCGTTGCTACCCCTATGTTGGATGTCCACGGGAGGCATTAAGCTCTTACCATCATGTTGACTGCATGCTCGTTTCCTAATTTACCTCTTGAAAAGAACAAATAATTCCTCACAAACTTTCGCTTTTATAATATTAGTATGATGTTTGTATTACCTGAAAAGCATTCAACATAGCGACATGGTCAGACGCTCTATCCCCAGCGAGTGCTCGCTGATGCCCCGACAACCGCCTCCGTCCCTCCACGACAAAGATCTCCGGGAAGGTTGTTGAATTGGCCGCCATCGTGGTCAACGCGTCCCCAACGCCCAATACGAAGCCTAGCACCATCATCTTTCCTAATCTTGGTTCTGAAAATCGGGTATTTTATAATATATTAGGCATTTCATATCAGTGCCTCCAGTGAAAACGGTATAATATAAATTTTTGATTTTTAAAGATTTTTTTATTGGTATAAAAGTTATTACATTCATCATTCCCTTTCAAATAAATATATAACTGTGCCAGGATGTCCCGCCCTTCCATAGAAAACAAGTAATTAATACAATTACAAAACTTAAACCACCATTAAATTATAATATATTATAAGTGTGATTTTGCCAACTAGCATTTAGATATACGCCGAGTGGAGATGAATAGACGCGAATACAAGATTGTCGGTATCTTACTCGGGTATATTCAGTACTTGCACATGATAACTCGTTCTCGGTGCGATGTCAATTATGTCAATTATTGGCGCGTAACATATATATATATATATCTGTGTGATTGAGTGTACGTAAGTGTGTTATCATGTGTATGTATGTACGCACGCGGTTGCGTCTGCATGTACGCGCGCGCGCGCGCCTTTTATATTTTTATTTATCACAGTGAAGTAATAAAATAACTTGCAGTCCACCTGATAGTAAGTGGTTACTACCGCCTATGGAAATCCGTAAGCAACTTCATATAAGACAGCGGTTCTATCTGAAGTTAGAAGCTACTCCCGATGACTAAGATGGTCGCCTCTTATATAAGTGTACCGGCAACCACACCATTCCACCGAAACGAAAGAACTGCTTCATGCTAGAAATAAGTGTGGCGGTGGTACCTC